>JAVQKC010109077.1:0-15828 GCA_036025475.1 Philypnodon macrostomus | reverse complement strand
GTCAAATATACCTGACCTCCCAAATTCAATTCAAAATGGCCGACTTCCTGTTTGTTGTAGGGTGGGGTCATAATAATATTTTATGTTGGGTACACTCTGGAGAATCACTGTACCAAGTTTCATAGCTCTCTGCCAAAGTAAGTGTGTCCAGGGTCCCATAGGGGTCATAAACATGGGGGCGCTATAGAGGCATTCTTTATTTGACCTCTGTCATTTGTGTACAATAAATATACACTAGCCCAGGTCACTGTGCCAAAATTTATGCGATTTTGTTTATGTTCATCAGGAATAATGGCTCAATTAAAGTGCTTCAGGGCCGTCCCTATTGATAATTGTCATTAATCGTAGAAGTACCAAACTCAATCCAGTTCAGCGCCTGATATAACTGTCTAGTTTAAAAATATCCGGTTATTGCTTTGGCAGCTTTAATTAAATAACCGTAGAATTAACTAAATCAATCGATTTCGGCGTCTTTATGTAAATTTTAAACTGATCCAGAGGTGGGTAAGTAAGTAAAAGTACTCTTACTCTTTCTAGATTTACAAAGAACTCTACTTCAACATAGTATTACTCAAGTAAAAGTAAAAAGTATTGTACAATAAAGCTAAACCATGAGGTAAAATGTATTTAAAAGGCTACTCAAGTAAATGTAACTGACTTCTACCCACCTAGTATTATTTTTTTTCCATTCCTAGTGTCGTGCAGTAGAGGGCAGTGTTTGTGTTGTTGGTTCTCTGCTGAACATGGAACGCCGTAAAAGAAGCGTGGAGGCGGGGCAGAAGAACCACGTTATTTGTGCCTCAGTGCTGGTGGTCTCTGGGTCTTTGCCGGTGAACCGTTGTGTTTCAGCGAGAACAACTGCCGCTTTATCTGAAGAATGAACGGACTAGAGGAACCGATGGCGCCGCAGACATTCCTATACGGTGAGAATATATCTATCTTTTTAATCCACATCTCTATACTAC
Organism: Philypnodon macrostomus; assembly: GCA_036025475.1. Lineage (NCBI taxonomy): Eukaryota > Metazoa > Chordata > Actinopteri > Gobiiformes > Eleotridae > Philypnodon > Philypnodon macrostomus. Next base: position 14,863 of record JAVQKC010109077.1, on the reverse strand, counting down.
CTTGATGTGTCAAGCAAATGAGCCGGTATGATAACATGTCTTCATATAGATGCGCAGGTTTAGTCATGAAATGTTCCACTTGCATGTTTAAGTATAAAATGTGTGAAAGACGCCGTTAGACAGAGCTGACATGGTGAAAGATGAATAAATAGCGGTATCTAGAATGACTACGCCATACACGTGTTTCCTCCACAACATGGCGGCCCTGGAGTGAAATTAACTATTTCAACAATAAATCTGTCTCTCCAGGCAGCAATCGGTTTCTTCATGTTCTCTATATACCACACTAAACGGGACAATTTGACTTAAATTATCTTCTGGAGTAAATATTCTCACAAGCTGCTACAGGGCAATGCAACGTGGGTTTAACACATGTGGGCAATGCTAATATATGATCCACACGCTTAAACGTTGCTCAGTGTACCTTTTCTACGTGATTATCCTCAATGTTAAATACATTTTCTGTTATTTTTTAGTCATTTTCTCGTTAAACACAACTTGGCCTAGTTCAGTGTGAAACCTTAAATGACCCCATCGTTGAGGGCGGTGGGGTAACGAGAATAAATGCTGCTGTAAGGCGGTGTGTTGTTTGAATCACGAGTAGAACGCTATTTTTAAGTAACAGTATATTTTCAGTAAATGCTATTTAAAAAAAAAAATACTTTAAGATTAAAATGTTTACTCGCTGGTCTCTTTAGCTCCCTCTTGTGTGCATGCTCTGTATAGCAATGCACCACAAAGAAAGAGCATGAGGCTGATGGGTTTTCCCCCCATAACTACTGTTTAAGACCGATCAAATGACTCTGTGTGTCGTCTGATATTCAGGATGTGTGTTGGAAGCTGGAAATGATGTGGTGTTCAACCCCGAGGATGATGAATTGGAGCATCAGTTGGACCTCAGAATGGTAAAAGCACTGAATGACATTGTATTTTCACAATAACGTTTTGAGTATGTTCCTGCTAAAAATAAATACGGCTTTGATAGTATTTATAATCTGAAGTAAGAAACAGAATTTGAAATGAACAAAAGGCTTTTTGTGTGATATTCTAAGGCCTGTGTGGACCCCAGCACCAAGGATGAGCTTCACATGGTGGAGGTGGAAGGACAGGACCTTGAGGGTCAGAAAATCAAAGCAGCTTTGGTGACACTAAAGCCCTCTGCCCTGCCCAGTGTGAGTATTGATGTATCTTCCTCACCTTGGTGGGTGGGACTACGTCGTTATTTCTTCTATATTTGTGGCAGTAGTCTCTTTGTTATTAAGGACATCTTTAAACCTTTTTTTGCAGGTCTGCCTCGGTGGCTTCACAATCACTCCTCCAGTAGTTTTTCGTCTAAAGGCTGGATCTGGACCTGTACATCTCAGCGGACAACATCTCGTTAGTAAGTATTTATAACACTGATAGCAAATTATGTGAGAAAAGTACTTTTATAACTGCTTAAATGTGCTGAATTTGTTACCCTTTTTAAAGTGGAGGCGGATCAGACCTTTGATGAAGAAGAGGATGAAGATGACGAGGAGGAGGAAGAGGAAGATGTTAAAGCGTCAAAGAAAAGACCTGCTACTTCCCCTGCTGAAAAATCAAAGGTTTGTTCACACGGTCCACACAATGTCTCTCTGTCAAAAGAGCTACAACTAACTTTGGTTATTGTTTTAGAAAAAGATGAAGATGGAAGTGGATGATGAGGACGATGATGATGACGACGACGATGATGATGATGATGATGAAGAGGATGATGATGAGTAAGTGACAACAGCATCTTAACCTCAACCAGTTCTGTTAAAGTGTAAATACAGCTAATGGTGTGTGTGTGTTTTTGTTTTTAAGAGAGGAGGATGAAGAAGAGGATGAAGAGACGCCTGTTAAGGCAAGGGTCTATTTTAAATCATTTTTCATGCAATATCTAAACTTGTTTTCTTAACAGCTGATGTCATCTTTCAGGTCAAACCAGCAGCAAAAGACAAACCAAAACCTGCTGCCCAAAATGGCAAAAGCCCTAAACCGTCCACTCCTGGCAAAAATGAGGTAATGAGGAAACTGCGTAACATTTTTCTAGTTTCAATTGTCAGACATGTTACTCACTATATGGTCATTTTAGGTAAAAACTCCTAAAGGCAAGGGCGAGAAGTCTCCGAAAACCCCCCCAACTCCCAAAGAGCCTTTAACGCTTCCCCAAATCAAAGACAAGTTATTGGAAGCAGTCAAAAAGGTCCGTGTGCTTAGAGATTCAGATGGTCTATGTACTGTTTATACTGTTACATTTTACATATATAAAAAAAACATGCTTTTGTAATGATTTTATAATTTAGTAAATGCTTTAACATTCTGGTTCTTTCGCAGGGAGTATCATTACCTAAACTGCAGGCCAAGTTTGAAAACTTTGTGAAGCATAGTTACAGGGTCTCAGACGACAAGGTAAAGGACCATAATATGTGACTTGATTGGTATGAAATGTTTGTTTGCTAACTCGTCATTAATGATTTTACAGATTGTTGCAGACCTCTGGAAGTGGAGACAAACAGTAAAAGAATCTAAATAACTCTAGTCTTGGTAGTTTTATTACTTTTTTATGGCTTGTTTAGCACCTGTCCAACCCCCACAAAATAAACCCAGTGCCTCTTGTCAAAGTCTCTTTCCAGCTCAACTGTAAAAGTGGTGACATGAACTGTTGATCGCCACCTGTCTTTAAATAATATCAGGACTTCATGTTGTAAATGTGTAAATAAACCATGCAACTTTGACAGACTGTAATAGAATGGTTTTATGCTGTATTTCAAAGAATTATATTTTACAGTTCCGTGTATTAAACAGCACTGGATCAAATTGTCAACCTGACAGATGTTAGACAGCTTTAAGGTATCAAGACACAAACAAGTGATCAATTTAAAAGTGTTAATGTTTCAGTTAACACCACCTTTATATTGAAGGACTTCTGACTGTCAAGTTTACTGTCCAGAAATGTTTCAGCAGGCCACTGAAATGAAAGTTTAATCTTGCATGTAGTTTGTTTGGAAATACTTGTGATGAAAGCCTAAAGCTATTTACCAGATTGGAAAAGTTTCAACAGAATTGTTAAGTATGATGCCTGTGAATAATCATTCCATGTTCTCAATAAAAGTTGACTTAAGATTGAAATATGGTCTGCCTTTGTCTGAAGCAATGATATTAATAAAATCTAAACTCATTTGCTACTGTGTTAATCTGAACAATGGCATCAAAAGAACTCCCAATAGTTGCCAAAATATGCCACAAGGGGGTGCACTTTAGCTGTGACTTAATCACTTCTGTAAAATGGTTTCCAGACAGATGTGTGCCTTGCTGGATCTGTGTTCATGAATTGGAATATTAATAGTTTAAAGTTGTTTTCTCAGTAAATTGTCACAATTTCATATTTTTATTTATTAAAAACATTACAATTAAAACACCTGCAGGCATTAAGTGCTGCAGAATGACCTGCCAGGCAAATTCATACAATTAAAAAAAATTCCACCATCATGCTGTACGGCAGAATAGCCTATCTTGGCAATTTGATATGATTGTGTCCCTTACAATTTCACTCTTTGCATTTGATTACAGAATGTTTTTCTGTCCTGAATGATTGGTCTCATAAATAAGGCACACATACATGAAGACAAGGTTTCAACTTCTCAGGTGCCAACTGCACAAGGTCAAAGGGAGTCATCTGCCGAGAAAGTTTACATTCAGTGCATTCAAACATGATTCTCCAAAAGCTACCGACAAGGACAACACACAGTGTGAACACAACACATGAGGTCTACAATGTCCTACTGCTTGATGTGGCATCTTTATAGGAAGTATACATAAAACCAAGCACTGACTAGTCTGAACAGGACAGAGTTGATAGATTAAGTAAACAGACATTATTAAAACATTTAATGTGTTTAAAATATTACAGTAACAAGCACAGGTTAACCCTGAAAGTACAAAATAAAAGCTAGGAAGGCGATCAACTTCTGCCAAACAACTGGTCATTCTGAGTTGGGCTAGTGTAAATGTCAAAGTGTTCTTAAGCCTTTTTACACAGTCCTCCATTTACACATAATCCTTGCCACCGCTGCTGCTGGGAGCTCTGGGACCTCTGGGATTACTGGGATACTTAGGATCTGATTTGCCCCGAGGGCAGGACGCTGCAAGCATTCCACCTCCGATTATGACAAGGAACGATCCAGCCCAGGCAATGAAAATGGCAGACCCAAACTCGTACCTTTAGTAAGGAAAAATACAGAAAATTCACTGAAATGTATGAGAAAATGCTAATGATTCAGAATCTCTTCTGCACTTACTTGGTGTTGACGGGCGTGAAGGGGTTGTAGAAGGCTTGGATGATGTCATGAGCATACCACGAGCAGGCAATGATAGAGCACAAAGCTGTTGAACAAAGACAATTATTGAGTTTAAAGAATAAAACTAATAAAATAAAAATGTATTAAATCAAACCTTACATCCAATCACAAGGATAATTCCACCAGTCATTGCAATTTTGGACTTTTTGGTTTTGTCTTCTCCCCCACAGGTGGTGCACTTCATTCCCATGCAGGCTACGCCCAGACCAGCTACCGTTACAATAATGCTCACAATCATGAGGGCGCGGGTTGCCTGGAGGGCACCTGGAAGAACAGGCAAGAGACTCAATCCATTGGTTACAGTGACAGACATTCAGTTAGGACACAGGAAGGCAGGTGTGGCAGAACAAGCAACATGTCTCAGAAGACTAGTGTGTATATGCAACATTTGAAGTGTAGTAGCTTCGCCAGTATAAAGAACCACTGGTTAATGAGAAACAGAGCGCCTCGTGTCTTGAGGCCGCTCCCTGGAACAACGCTCCACAGAAACTGGCTCTAACCGGAAGCCGTGAGAGACTGCGGGAGGTGGGGGGCGGGGATGGGTCTGTGTGTTTGTGTGTTAGTCAGAAACAGGTCTGACCAGATCTCAGGTTTCATTATGAGGAAGACACTCCTAATTTCTCTACAACCTGCCGCGTTTCAGCAGGTGGACACGCAATGGCTTTTGAGTAAAGAGCACAATGCAATCCCGGTAAATTATGTAAATACAAAATGAGTCATGAATCTTTGGGAAGAGGTTCTCAGTTTGGAATACCTAGAGTTCTGAAATTCCAAAACAAGTATGTTGTGGTATAGACTCCCTTATCTGTTCACTCTCTTGGTATCGGACCACAGGTTTTAATCAGTGTTTATCAAAGCTGGGTCATGTTCATATTTGAGAATGCGATAAAGCATTGTGGAGTATAGATATTTTATCAAGTGTTATAATAAGCAAATAAAAGAATAAATCCAATACCAACTGTACACTGTGAAAAGTAACATAACATGTAAATGTAGATCATAATGTCCATATACTTTAGAGAATAAGTCACAGAAGACAGACGGTTCAGGTGCTTCTTGGCCTGAGGGAAAAATGGGGTGAGCCTAAACTGCCAACTGCCATCTTTATGGTTGCCCTATATAACCACTGTCCCCAGAGAAATAGATACAAAAGTAGTCTCACTTTATGCATTTACCGTCAGGCGTTTTGGTTAATGATTCATGTAAAACAAGTCAATTCCTTGAAACCAGGAAGCACATACAACTTTTGACCTTTGAAGAAAAAACGAATTTCATTGTATGTGGTAAAGTAAGAGCAATCAATTTTAAATACATTTCTCTATTGTCATTATAAAAAAGGCCCCGATGTTCCATTTTAAAGTCTGCTGAGCTGGCTCCTATGTGTTGACCCAACACAGGTGTTGTTTAACCTTTAAGTAAGTAAGGTGTTAAATACAAATGTTACACTAGTGGGGGTTTGACTACATACCAATTTACCAATAACGTAACTAAAGAACGCTTATCATTTTAAGTCAGGTATTTAAAAGACATTCCACTGAGCCCCACAGGTGAGGCCTCTAAGAGCGGGTCTGCTCACAAAAAAGGTTAATCAGTGACAAACCGGTTTGATAATCCACACTGTAGTCTAGAGTCTGGGAGTTATAAAATACTATTCAAATTTGCATATGGGCGATTTAACCAGGGCTGGGTCACATGAATATACCATTCTTTGCCATAGCCCACATCAAAAAGTTTTATACGCTTAACCTTTTCCAATTTAAGAAGAGTCGTCTGTAAAATACATATGTGTTTGTATTTATTATGTTATACCTACATTAATTACCCTAGAATGAGTTACTTTAAGTATTATTCATATCTTACTATAGCCGTTTGTATTAAAAAGTAGTGACGTGTGAACAATGACTTACTGTTTAGCTGCAGGATGGAGTCGTACACTTTACACTGGATTTGGCCTGTGCTCTGAAAGGCACAGGACATCCACAGTCCTTCATACATGGCCACTGCTGTGATGATGTTGTCCCCTACATAAGCAGACATCTTCCACTGGGGCAGAATTGTGCCAATGATGAGTCCAATAAGGCCCAAAAGGGCCAGGGCAAAACCCAAAATCTGAAGACCTGAGTTGGCCATTTGCACCTGTTACGACTTCTTCAGACAACAAAACGACGTCCACCTGGTGTAAAAGTGTGGTTCTCCTTCTTCACAAAGTTTCTTCAAGTAGTATTTATCCCGCGAGTCTCCTGAAGAAAAAAATACCGACGAGCAGAAAAATCAGTCTGTGGATTTTGGCGCACCTGTTGCCGAACCGCACCTTGAATGAGGAAGACGAATCGGGAACGAGCTTTTAGGCGGTTTCTTCAGGTGGGCGGGGACGCGCACGCAGTTTCGACTCATCAGACGTCTCAGCAGACACCTGCAGTTTCATGATGTAAGTGTAGGCTACCTGACAGAGATATCTAAAAATATTCTAAAAATATGATAGTTAAAGGTTTCGAGAGACTACCGATTATGAGCGCGCATAAACAATTATCGGATCGAGCGTTAAGCTGAAATGGTAAGCATGAAATAAAAACATGTGGAAGCTCCATAGACAATTGAAGAATACCGTACAAACAATCTACTTCATTAATCTTACCAAAGATAAAGAATTACATTTCGATCGTTGAAGACATTTACCCACTACAAACACTGGCTTTGTAAAACCGGTGACATACTTATTATCTGTAAGTCAAATGAATCCCAGACACATTAAATAAGGTTATGTTGTTCTTTATTTAGTAATCTTAGCACTCATGTCAAGTAAATAAGAATTGTATCAAAAGTAGAATGAGAGAAATGTTGCTGCCACCATTCCCTTGTTATGTTTGTAGTAGCTCAATGTCTAATTAGTAACTATTACTTAACAGACGTTGACAATGCCTGGTAACTTCTACTTTTACTAACATTTTCAAAACGCAGCAAAACAGGAAGTTGCATTTCTGTTACTGTAAATAAACGGTTTGTATTGTGTATCTATGCTATATTTATGAGCTACAGCTATTTCCCCAAATCATTTAGCAAGAGGAGTGGTGGCAGTGTCCTGCTGTTGATGACGTCACTTGGACCTGTTCAGTTTTGTGTTTATACATTTTGAAAATTACAATTGCACACCACAGCCTCAGCATGACAGCAGTTAATTTACCAGACAAACTGGTTTAAGGTCTGTGAACATCCCTAAGCGATTTATAGAAAACATGATATAGTTCCAAGAAAACTGTAACTGGCACAAGTCAAGTACAGACCTGCATCTTTCTCATGACCACTTTTACTCAATTGCGCAGCTAAAAATACTACTAATGTTTACAGGGTTTCATTGTTATTGCATAATAATGACTCCTTTGTTGATTTAGTTGTAGTCTCTATGTGAGTCAGAACATCCGGACACTTTTTTCACAGGTCAAGTGAGTCATCCCAAATTGTAAACCAATGGCCAGTCTGATGTTTACAGAGGTTGGATAGTTTCGCTCTGGGACACGACCGGATAGGGGTAAGTCCCGCATACAGAAAATGTCAACAAAACAAGCGTCAAGTCAAAGATGATTCCATTGTGAGCAGGTTCTCTCTATTCAGATGGTAGCCTATTACTGAATCATTTTGATCATACAGACTCATTTGTAGAATGATTCAGAATTCAGGATCTTTAAAAGACACTAGATTCAGAATTCAGGATCTTTTCTCTGATGGGGCATCCAGAGGCATAGTCACACGTATAAATGAAAAAAATATCTGCCTCTAAGCCCAGTACTTGTGCAACAACACCATCTGGTGCTTGTGGCGAGCAGCACACTAAATGCACACGCTTTCCTACATTTGTCGAAATGCAGCATGTAGGGTGACGGCTGTAATGGCGAACATTAACACCATGAATGTTATTGGGTCCTGCAGCAATCCTTTGAACTATATTTGGTGAAGTTTTTCATCACTTTTTGCTGAATTATGAAAATGTACCCAAGTATTTTTTTAATACATTATCAGACTGTAATGGCCGTACAGAGGAGGTACCTGCAATGTTGTAAACCACTTATAGAAGCATGATGAATTCATGCCTAACGCCCCTATAGGTCTGCCACAACTGCTATGGCACCAACGGGCACCTTAATGAGACATTGTGTGATTTATAAGGGTGTTTATATTGTTAAGAGGCCCCGTATCAAACCTTGACAAACATGGGAAAGGTCTATTTGACTTTTTCGTCAAATTTGATAAATTTCTCTAAAACTACATTCTTCTTTCAGTCTATGGGGGCGCTATAGAGTTAACATATTGGTATCATATTGGTCAGATGTGTTCAGGGCCAGGGGGTAATTAGGTATTTTCAGGTTTGAGTCTAATCGGGCAAAGTATGTGCACGTTAGAGGCTGTCAAATATACCTGACCTCCCAATTTTAATTAAAAATGGATGACTTCCTGTTTGTTGTAGGTTGGGGTCATAGTAATATTTTATGTTGGGTACACTGTGGAGAATCACTGTACCAAGTTTCATTGCTCTATGCCAAAGTAAGTGTGTCCAGGGTCCCATAGGGGTCATAAACATGGGGGGGCTATAGAGGCATGCTTTATTTGACTTCTGTAATGTGCCTATGTACATTAAGTATACTCTAGTCCGAATCTATGTGCCTGAGAAACACTGTAGTGGAAACTGGTTACGGAAACTTTCTGGAAGACTTGACCGGAGCTCACCAAGGTCACCAAGTTCATGACTTTATTTGATGGGACTGTGATTGGTTAAAGGGGATGTTACTCTGCTGTTTTCACAAAGGATACTTTGTCTGCGTCCACGAATGCACACCAACGTGATTCCATAATATGGTTGTTTTGCCAATATAATTACTAAGAAAATCAATGGTTTTTATATGTGCCAGTGTACAGACAACCCACATATATTGTACAAACTATTATATTCTATCCAATACAACAGGCTAACAAATACAAAGTAAATACATAAATAAATGATCCAGGTCACACACGTTTCAAGTAATTTATTCCAGTCTAATATTTCACATTTCCATCAAATTTATTTCATGAAATCTTTTGGTTTTGATTTGTTCGGCTGTCTCTGAGTTATCATTTGTATGTCTGTTTCATAAAGCATTATGACTCTTGTGATTTAATTATTTCTTGGATGTCAACATCCTTTGATGTATTATTTTATACATTACTGAACATCAATCAGTCTTACACACACTGAATACACATCTGCACAAATAAACTGCCATTATAGGTACCTTATCTTGGATATACTCAGTAGTTTGGTATCTATCTCTGTACAGTCACACTGACAAATATAAATAGGCTATACAGTATGTTACTGACTTATAAGTAAATAATGTAATCTTTAATGTAAAGTGAACAGTGGGTTTTAACTGTTATGGCACTATGTTAGTCATTGGCTCCTGAGACATCCAAACCAGTGGATGGACTTCATCATTATAAGTAGGCATAGAGCTATCTTCTGATTGTGTAATTGAGAAACTGGCACATCATTTTATTTTATTTAAGGCCATTGATTTTCTCAGGAACAAGGCCTTCCATGACAGCACGCTTTGACTCCAAGATCTGCACAAAAAAAGACAAATACGATTGGTTTTCAGCATGAAAGGAATATGAAAGTAAAAATGCAGGGGATACATTTTAATGATATTTTGTAAAGGTGCATTGACTTACCTGGAAGTTAGCACTGAGACCAGTAATGGATTGCATGTTTGTACTGTAGTAACCCAACACATACTGCCCTCCGAGAAGAGGGATCTTATCTTTGCCCAAAGTTACCTGCAACCAAACAAACAAGACATACATTTACATTTGTGTGTTCAAAGACAACATGTGACTTGAACTAAGCACTGTTTATGTCTAACCTGTATGAGTTCATTTACTTCTGGCAGCTCATTCTCTCGAACCCAAACAAATGTTTCATAATTCATTGCACTCTTGAATCCCACCTGTAACAGAAAATACAATATGGTACCAGTTCCATTGTTACCCCTATATTTATGCATCAGTACCTTGTAAAGACCAATCCAGTCCCATGTAGAGGACATAAAATCCTCCTGCACAGTGTAGTTCAGTGCTGCGTCCTGGTCGGCGCTCCACACTCCCTCAGGAGAAACATGCACCAGTGGAGAGTCAAAGTACTTTCTCAGCTGCAGGACAAAAAGAAGAGATAAAAAGATAGTGGTTACAATGAAAATAGAATAGTGTTTGTGAAAATGCCTTTTTTGCCCACCTCCAGGCTGAATGTTGCAATGACCGGTTTATGGTCGCTGACTCCGTAGCTCATGTCACAGGTGTATTTGTCCTGAGACACAAGTATCGGATACTCGTCAGGTCCTTCGTCGGTAGAAGTTGATGCTTTTTCATCATCCTCCTCTGACGGCGGGTTTCTGGGTTTGATCCGCCAAAGGATTCGATCAGTCCAGGCAGGTTTCCTCTTCTTTCCACTGAGTATATTTATCAAAAAATGTATTGGTTAGATAATGTCTTTCTATGTCTATGGACTGTTTACCTAAACCATGAGTCCTAATTCATTTATTGCTTCGCATATTTCCAATTATTAAAATAAATATAACAACAGTTTCTTGCCTTGTTAGAACCATCAACAGTTGTAGACATCGAAACATGCAAAACACAATAGAGTGACTGACTGACATGGAATGTGGTATGCCCAACAAAGGTGTACATCCATCTATTATGGTATTTTATGTAAACTACTAACTAGAACTAAAACATGCACATACAATGTGGGGAGGTGGGTGCTCTTGGCAAGGAGATGCTTTCATAATGTATAACTTGCAATATCAACACAATTATATATATATTTAATACAATCTAATAACGCTAGATTGAGCACTGGCTGTCTAAATAAAGGTGCATCTCCAGAGACACCCCCCAGAGACAGAGAGCAGCCCCCAGGTGAGGGAGGTTAGAAGGAAGAGGAGTGCCATGCTACAGCGATGAAGGGGCCACAGTCTGTACATGGTTAGAGGCAGTACTCAAGTGCTCTTCGAGTGAGAGAAACACTCTTTTTTAAGTAAAGTTTATGCTTTCATGCTATGACCAAAGGTTGTGCACTGACAGTCTGGCAAAGTGAAACATGCAACACAAAACACAGAAGTCTTACTTAAAAACAAACCATGCCTTCTCGAAGCTGTGCAGAATTAAAACAGGGAAAAACAAGTTTTGTATGTGAATAATATGACATGTTATTAGAAGGGTCATGTTGTACTTTTTACCTGGTGTCATACGTGTCAGAGCCCCGCTTAAACTTGTAGGTGGGTTGAAAGTTTAATGTCCCTTCTTCAAATTCTTGAAGAAAAGGCTCTTTCAGCTTCATCATCGTGAGCTGCAGGATGATTATTCAAATAGTGATGATAAGATGGTAGTAAAAGACTTGAACTTTTATCTATTGATGTACCTGGTCTTTGCTCCACAACAAATTCACTCGTCCACTGTTGATGGAGGATCGGAGGAAGTGCAGGCCATGGTCAGCGATGCGAAAGTTCAGATCGCCAAACCAAAAGACAACTCTAAATGAAAACATATATTTATTTTTGCTTTGTGTCTCCTAGGTTCTTACATGGTTTTTAGGCACCATTTTCTCACTTGTGATCCAGAACATTAGAAGTATCTGAGATGTCAAACTCTTGAGTTTCCAGAATGTACTCAAACTCATCAACTCGGTACAGGACGTTGTTCATATGAGCGGCCAGGTGACAGTTTAGGAAGCAGACCATGTGACCGTAGAAGGAAAACCGCACTGATACAGCACCTTTATTGCCCTGACGCATAGAAAAAGTAAAAGCTAAATGAGTGGTTAGAGCACAAGCCAAACATTTGCATTTGAATGGGTGCTCAGAAAAACACTGCTTATAACAACAGTTAGCTGGAACTAATTAATCCATTTGTTTTTGTGTTTGCCCTCTCTCACTGATCTACTTTTACCACTGAGTGTTCATTGTTTGCCACTACATTGTGTAAAAACTGCAGCACATACCACTACACAGAAACAAAGGGCCATTCAACACATTCAAGTCTTTAAACAACAGTATCTAAAAAGACGTTCCCAGGGAGCAGTCTTTTGATAGGACTAGGACTGTTTTTTTACCCAGTAGCCGAAGATGCCTGTCTTGGTGTAAGTGCTCTGGATGTTTCTGATGAAGGGGAGGTGAATTTGTTTAGCAAAAAACAACAGCAACAAACCCTGCATCCGCACTGATGTGACCTGGATAACAAATAAAATAGCATATAACATATTATCATAAATATGAAAGGGAATGACATAACAGGGGAAATCTTATGATGTTTCACACCTTGACAAACCCACGTGGTCCCAGTGTATCCATAAAAAGATGGCTCCAAGAGTCTTCAGCAATCAGGTCCGAGATGAACCTTATGGGAGTAGCTTTTACTTCCTGCAGACTGACAGACAAACACAGATAAACATGGTTCAATCATGTCTAACCAGATAAAGAAATATAATTTGTTTAATATAATTAATAATTGCATTTTAATTGTTGCAACCCACCCAATTATATAGAGGTCATTTGGAGGCTGGACGTCGAGCTGCAGCAGAGAGCTGACATCTTCAGGAGGCTCAGCTGTGGCAACGTTCCAAGTCACCATGAACAACCTGACAAACATCAGGACATGCATTAATAAAGTAACACACAACATTATTCATTTATGTTAATAATAAAAGCTGATGAAACCTGAGTACATCTGTACTGTACAGTCTTTGTAAATAAAACTGTATTTACACTTGTATGCTGAGTTGTGTTTACAAGATAAGGAGTGGTGAGATATTCAAAGGGTTTTCCCTCAGCAAAAGATTACAAACATATCAGAGATTACCAAGACGAAACCTAACTAGCATTGGTTAGTATTTAGTGACTAGGGGAAACACTCTTCATATGTATATCAAATATGTAACATTCCCCATAATAAACCTGAAAGCGTCGGTAGGCATGAAACGTCCACAAAGCTGAAAGGCTTCATCCAGTGACCGGGACATCTCTTCACTGGCCTCTTCGTCTGAACTCATGTCCTCGATACAGGTGAGCAGCTGGGACAGTCTCTGACGCAGCACCATCTTGGACCTCGAGCCCTGCGAAGCCGAGCTGCTAGTGCTGTCCGAACGCAACCGGCCTGTGTCCCCAGTCAAATCCATTTTTACAAACTGTCCACTAAAGCTTTGGGATGTCCAGTATAACAAAATCCACCTGGGAAATAGCGTTTGACTTCTCCTTTTGCATTAGTTGCTGTAGGCATGCATTCTCTCCTCTTAAATCTCCAAACCCGGGGAATAAGTTGGTGTTGCAGTCCGTGGTCTTGTGCACTCATGCAGTGATGAAACGATTGGCACCGCAGTGGGGCTGAGCGGGGAATGTGGGTCCGATTTGGTCTCTAATCACAGGCAGGAGAGAGGCATGTGCCCCTAGCCTTCACCTCGTGTGTATTAAGAGGCAGAGAATTTATTTTGTATCACTTTTGCAACAGTTGAGATCAGTAAGAGGTTTAAACCTGACTGAACAAAGCATGCAGCCCCATAATTACAGCCATGCATTAGTGAGCGGACGAACAGTGCACAATGGCATTAGCTTCTTTTGGCCTCAATCCATTTTCTCCTCATGTAGGTGAAAGGTTATGTATGAAAGCCAAAAGTAGTGGTCACTAATTGTACACTTTGACACACAGATGTCTAAAGGCCAGAGTTACATCATTACAATCTCACTACTTCATATTAGATTAATATGTAAATCTATGTCAGGAGTTTTTAGACAAAAGATTAATTTTCAGATTTATCTGAAAAATCTCATGTGAGCAATGAAATTCTTCCACTGAGCACTACACCACTGTCATGTTCGGGGTATTTAATTTGGCATATTTATAGACTGGATCTTATATTAGCCCTTTGGCTCAGCTTCTACTGAACTATCTTCACCTGGTTTACTGTAGCTCCACAAACCTGATCTCAACATTATTGAGTCTGTCTGGGAAAAGCATGAGCCTACAACCAAAAGTCAAGAAGACTGGATAAACACTCACTTAGCATTTTGTAAGCTGTATGGTTCATATTTTAACAGCACGTTTGCCTAAAACATTTTAACTATATATTAATATAAATAATATCAACAATAACTCTTTTTGCAATAAAAACTAGAACATTCTAATCTCTGGTGCCCTGCCCCCATTTTCCTTCAGTTCATGTAACACTGTCACAAGGAGGGACTTATGGCACATTCTTGAGAAAACAGAGGTGCTAAGTGGATCACCAAAGGGGTCACTGCTCGATGAAAAAAGAGACTATTTTAGCTTTAGGAGTCCCTCGTAGGCCCAAAGCTACTGGGGTATCTACGTGGACCTTACCTGCACTTCCCATCATGACTTCGTCCAGTGCTCATTGTCTCCCCTGCGGAGAGACACACATAAATTGAATATAAATATATATATATATATATATATAT
>JAVQKC010109032.1:0-12433 GCA_036025475.1 Philypnodon macrostomus | reverse complement strand
TCTCTCTCTCTCTCTCTCTCTCTCTCTCACCTCCTCATCAGAGTCATCAGAGTTCTTCTTCTTGTCCTTGTCGTTGAGCAGGTCGAGCTCGATGAGCTGACTGATGTTGGTGGGTTCTTCAAGAGGCAGCTCGACTCCAGCTCCCTCCAACTGAGACACACCATCTCCCGAGCCCTGCTGCTGATCCAAGGCACCCATCTATGAGTGAACATGTTACCCTCAAATCAGATTTTCATGGACATACAAGAAATTATGTTGGAAGAGATGTGTTAAAGCATTTATTATACTGGAATGTACTTTATATTCATGTCCTTAAGTTAGGGCTCCACATATTTTTACCTAAAGATGATGACAAACAAAAGTCTTAGTTAAAACTAACAATATTTTAGCTTATACAAGTTAGTCCAGTATTTTGTAAGATGGTCTTCAACTAAAAACAAAACATCATAGCTAAATCTTTCAAAAACAACTTCTACGATTCTGTTAAACTCACAGGAAAAGCTGGCTCTGTGTCCTGGGCCTTGCGTTTCAAGCCTCTCTGTGATGAAGGGGGAGGCATCACAGACTCATCAAGGGTGCGGGTTCCTTCCACGGCTGAGGTCTGCAAAGCGTTAGCCTCATCCATTAGTGTCTGGTCTGGAGCGCACACACATACACAGAAACAGTAAAAACTTTACCAAATAGCTAATCATAAAACGTAATAATAATTGATATATATATTTTTTTTATTCTATTGAAAGGCCTTTTAAAGTCTCCTGAATCTGGACCAACCTAGATCTAAATGCAAAAAAAAAATCAGTAAAGACAAGGGACTATACCAGGACTAAACCAGTAAACTGAATCTGAACCAGGACGAAACCAGGTTTAACCCATGTCTAAACTGTGCCAAAACCAGGACTAAAAAGGACTAAAACGTGAATAAATCTGACACTAAACTAAATTTGGACATAGCCAATCATAAAGTGTATAAATAAATGCAAATAGGCCATAAGTTACCCATGATGTCCTGCTGCTGCTGGCCTGTAGTGTCTTCTCGTGGGACCTCTGAGTTTTCGAGGTCTTTGAGAAACTCGTCCAAACTGTCGGCCTCTCCTCCTTTCCTCCTCTTCCTCAGTTCATCGGGGACCAGAGGAGTCAGGCATCGTGTAAACATCTGCAGAGAGAATATGCTTTTATTGGTTGGTGATCACAGCGGGGCTCATTCTTTCAACAGTTGTGTCTAAAATAATAAACTATAAACTTTAGGTGGGGTACACCCTGGACAGAGTCTCTCACAGACATTCACAAGCAACCATTCACTTATCAGTCTACAGGCAATCTAGATTCACCAATTCCCCTAACACATGCATGTATTGGGACAGTGGAAGAAAGCCAGAAAGAACCCTGAGAGGTTGAAACTTTGTGAGACACCTACACTGTCCTATAGATATCCTGTACAGTACTAAACTCTATTGAAAATGGGTTACCTTGAGCAGCCTGTTGTTCCACAGAGGCTGAGCGGGCAGAGAGAACAGTTTCTCCACTCCACCCGTCTCTTTCCACATCATCAGTTTCTTTGTGGGCGGAGCCAGGTCTAATGTAGTAACGATGTCGGAGTAATCGGACAGTTGAGCACGGATGGTTTTACTGTCCAACTCCTTCACACTGTCCACGATCAGCTTCCTCTTACGCTTGGCTTTGGTCTCCTTCACTGCAAAAGACAAATAACATACAGATTATTGATGTATTGGAAAAGTAGCAACTAGTCTGACAAGAGAAAGACTTTTTCAGTAAATGATACCCTACAGTTAAATTTGACCACAGTTCTGATACTACATCTGCAAGTACTACCAGAAATGTGATCAAATTCAACTGTTAACAGAAAAACATATATTACATTTCTCATACACTGTACGGCAAGGGGTTGTCAAAGAGCTTCATGTAATGCCTGTGAATCTTTACATTGCTTTTTTGAATAAACATACATTTTTACATTTTAAACCAAACTGTATAATATATTGTCATAGTTTATACATAACAATGTGTCCAAATAACTTGAAATGAGAACGTTGAAGAGTTACATTTCTTCTAATAAATTACGTTTTTACACGGTTAAAAATACAGAGTTGAGACATGCCTTTGTTACCTGTGATGTCTATAGGCTCCAGAGCAAAGGTCTCCTCCTCGTTGTGAGTTAACGCGGTTTGTTCGGCCTGATCTGTCATCGCCGGGAGAGGCTCAGTGGGACCGGAGTCTGGGCTGTCTGGAGCTCCAGCTTTAAAATATAATCAACAGCTCATTAGAAATCAAACACTGACAGCAAACAAGTTGGTAGAACATTGACTGGTATCGAATTTACACCAAAACAACTGACCAGAAAGTGCATCAAAGTCGTCATCATCGTCCCCGTGATCCTGGGGCATCATCACTCCTCCAGCGATGGTGGGAGGGTCGTCAAAAATACCACCTCCGTCTTCATTACTCAGAAGCTTGTCAACTGTACGGAAAGGGTCAATTAAATTTTAAGAAAGTTGTTTACAATATACATAAATTCATTGGTCTAGTACAGCACTACATTACCCAGCATGCCCCCCTCGCTGCTCTCCATGGGGTTGTCTCCAAAGTCGTCCTTGTATTGGTCGTACTCAAGGTGGTTGGACTTGTCCGTCATCTCATTGGCTCCGCCCTCGGCCTCCAGCAGTAGGTTTGAGGCTGAGGCGCCCATAATGTCCACCTCGAATGCACTCTCCTCACGCATCATCTCACGGTCGTCCATCCCAAAGTCAGCTACAAAATCAAAAAATAAACCTGAGTATTACTCTATTTTCTAACGATGATAATGATGCACTCACAGAAGTCATTGTCTTGCAGCAGGTTGAGGTTGCCCACTTCTTCTCTCATCGTGATCTCTTCCACTCGACTCTGGTTCAAGTTGAACTGCTGAGCCACGTCAAGGTCACTAAACAAAACAAGCGTATTCAATATAATTCTGCTGTTTAGATTTCTTTGGTTAGTAAAGAACTTAATGATGTCGGTCTTTGATAAGCACAAGCACTAATTCACACACTGGAAGCTTCTATCCACACAGTAATGATTTGACATTGGCTAAAATATTTTTCTTTATATTGAATTAGCTATTTTATTGGCTAATGGTCCACTACCTAAATGCATGTGCAACTCATGCCTGGTAAACTGTAGCTAAACCAGTGTTTCTCAAATAGTGGGGTGCTTTTTTTGCCGTCCTAGAATAAAGTGTATTGCACATCCACTACAGTAGATGGCAGTCGTGCTCTCATTGTCAGAGTGTACGCAGGGAGTATTAACTCTATAGTGAAGGGTTTTTTGCACCGAGCAGGTAATATGAAGTGCAGTAAACAAACCCGCAAATTGTTTTCTTCTTGCTAGGGGGGGCGGGACAGAAAATAATTGAGAAGCACTGATCTAAACCCTTTTGAAGATTGGCAGGTTGTTTGTATTTAAGTCCCGAGAGGCCTGTAACAAATGTATTTCAGAGGTGACAGTTGTTATAATATTGGTCATTTATGACAATTGAATCCCATTATCCCAGTGTTACTTACTCTAAGTCAGGAAGAGGTTGGTCAAAATCATGGAACTCTTCAGGGAGTGTGATGGCATTGTAGGCAGCTTCTCTGTTCTCCTCTGGAAGATCTACCACACCTGGATAAGATCAAATGTGGTAGTTAGTTTACTTTCATTTTTTATTATTTAATGTTGTTGTGCCTAGTTACTGTATACCTGGTCTGAAGGCCATTTTGATCTTGATAAAGGCCTCATTGCAGTCTGCCAGCAGATACTTAGCCTTTCTGTGGTAGATCCGAACCACTCCCAGAAGCAGGTGTCCGGACGTGCGCAAAGCCATCTTAACCTGTGCAACAATGAAAACATTGAGGTAGATTATAGAGTAAAAATACAATTAATGTCTAAAAACGCATACAACGTACAAATCTATCGCTTAACATACTTTTGGTGAAATGATGCTCTCTACGCTGCTCTCCAGATTGCACTCAAAAACATGTGCTTTGGTCAGCTTCTTGTCCCAGTGGGCCGCCAGCCAGATTTTAGCCAGCGGCCCACGTTTGCTGAGGACGAAGTGGGCGTAAAACATTGTCCGGGCACTGCTTCACCACGGGGGAGAGGGGAGAGGGTGGTGCATGGACCTAAAGGAAGTCAGCAATAAAAATACCCATATCACATTATTCAGATTCTTAACTATGTGTGGCAGCTCAAAAGACTGTGAAGCTGGTAAAGGACATTTATCACAGATGTTAAAAGGGGGGGCCCTGCTAATTGCATGCATTATGGTAAGGGTTTTTGTTATTAAGTTATTATTCTTTTTACGTGATTAAAACTAGGGCCATGTGGATAATTAGGCTCTTATATGTATTATAAGAGCCTAAAATAAAAATAAATAAATAAATAAAAACAAAAAAAAGAACCGCTCAAGGCACTGCTGCAGAATGATGTAATCCGGGTTAACATCAGTCCAGGAATCTGTCCACACCATATCATGCAAAACAACAAAATATAATATTTAGGCTTGATTAAAAGTTTAAAAGCTACATCTCATCTGATATTGATACATTTAATTGAAAACACAGCTATTAACGCGTAATGATAAATCCTTATTCCACAAGTGACGCTGCTGCAGACAAGCTAGCGATACCTGCACGCTCAAAACCCCCCAAAATACGACTTATTTTCATTGACACCTGTCTCTAAGCATACGTGTCTTTACCCATCTTCACATAAAGCCGAAATGCATCACCTCTTAGCGGTTTGGTGCTGGTCCCGGCCGCAGACCCGCTGCCACCGGCGGCCGAACGCTTTCCATCCCTCTCCGCTCTGACTCCGAACCAAGATGGCGGTCTCTCCTCCGGGTCCTCTCACCGGGGACTGGACGGACCGGAGGCTGCGGGAGTGGTGCTGATGCTGGGCACACTGAGAGGGAGGGGCCGCTGTGAGGTAATGCATGTGTCCGTATTTGCTCCACAAGTTCAGTAAAACATCCTTACTCTGCCTGCATATTTAGGTCCATATTCAGAATAAAACTGGGGTATTTATGCCATGTAAACGCTCTCATTTCAATATTAAATTTGGTTTGGACTGATGAAAAAGGCTAGCCTATATTTGGTGAAAATCAGTTATTTTGCCTTAACCACTGAGGGGCAGCAAAGTTGTGTAACCGTCAGACTGACCAGTGCCATTCAATCAGCAGCAGCAGGCTATGGAGCTCAGTTGAAGCCAGGCAAATGGTGGTATAAAATCTAATCGGGTAGATATTAATAATTTAGAATTAAAACATAAGATGAAATCCTCCAGCATCGAGGCATTTTGGACAATGTTAAGCCTATTCCAATTTTGTGGGGTCAGAGAAATCGCCTGTTGGACTGTAGCACCACACTTCACTGTTAGTGATGTTTCTTTGACCTTGAGTTGAGAAGAGTCTAGATGGCTCAGTTATGATGAGCTCTGACAAATGCAGTGAGGTATAAACAGAACTAGTCCCATGCTAAACTAGATATAAACCAGGTCTAAACAGAACTAGTCCCATGCTAAACTAGATATAAACCAGGTCTAAACAGAATTAATCCCATGCTAAACTAGATATAAACCAGGTCTAAACAGAACTAATCCCATGCTAGATATACACCAGGTCTAAACAGAACTAGTCCCATGCTAAACTAGATATAAACCAGGTCTAAACAGAACTAATCCCATGCTAAACTAGATATAAACCAGGTCTAAACAGAACTAGTCCAATGCTAAACTAGACATAAACCAGGTCTAAACAGAACTAATCCCATGCTAAAATAGATATAAACCAGGTCTAAATAAGGACACATTTGTGACTAAACCAAACACTACCCAATCCAGGGTTTTAAGATCTACTCTTGGGTACCACCAGTGGGTACCGGCACCACTGTTTGAGAACCACTACCCTCACAGCCAAGGCGCGTAAGTCAGACAGGCTGATACACTGGCCCCTGCCTCATCTCAAAAACTACTCAGAGCTGCCAGAAACCGTCCTACAAAGACCAGAGGGAAACACAAAGAGACTGGTTATATTTCACCGGAGCACGGCCTTTGTGTGAGAATCAGATCAACACTGAGTCTATGTCCTCCTGCTCGGACCGGTCCCATAGTCTGACAGTCACAGGGAGGTCTTATTTAGGGGCAACTGCACCGTACACTGTAAAAATATGGACTCGTAGTGTTTCTCGTTGATAGTTTTTCCCTGTAATTTGAAAATAACCCAAAATATGTTTTAAAATTGAAAGACCATTTATTCACTAAAATGTGGTGACTTAAGTAAACGTAAAACCCTGAGTATTCTGTCCTTGTAAATTTACTTCTAGATTTCCACAATAAGCTTGGTATATCTGTGTTGTGCCGTGAAGGATTTGAAAGTTTAGTAAACTTTATTCACATGTTTTTTTTTGTTTGATGTTTTAAAAGTCAAGTTTCAAATATTTTAGTCACACAAAAAAATATTTTATAAAAAAATTTTATAGTCAAGAAGTGTACAGCAGATTTGCACATGGGCACTTGGTCCAATAGTGACCGGCTCTGTGCAGATTTCTCACACTGGAGTTGTATGGGACGGTCCCAACTGAAAAAGGGTAAATCGGGGGAGGGAGCAGGGAGGCAGGGGGCTTCTTTTCACTTCTTTCTTGGCCTCAACAATAGTCTTTGTCCCAAATCTTCCACCATTATTATTAGGGCTACTGCACCGAGGCGGGGCTTGGGGGGGGGCAGGCTCTCCATAGTAACAATGACAAAACAAGGCAGTCCCACACCAGCTGCGGGACAAGTGCAGCGGCCGAAAGCGCGTGCACTATAAGTTGTACATGAGAACGACTCATGAAGCGGAGTTAAACCAACACTATATCAAAATTTAGGGGTCTGAATCTGCCCCCGAAGCCAGTCAGCATGGACCGGGACAGCCACAGCGAAGACACTTTATCCACTATGGTGCTGGAGAATATTAAGAATAAGTTGATCCATGCCTTCAGAGCCACAGGGGAGCCTAAAGGAGAGGGGTGTCAGAGCACGGTCCGGGCTGGACGTCCCGTGAGCATCGGCAGGAGTCCTCAGGCCAACGAGGAGCTGAGGAGGGCGCAGATAGATGGGGCAATAACCTGGATTAGGTCTGAACTGGTGAGTTGGAAACAGAACTGGGGATAACTAGGAATAGTTTATAGTGTCTGCAGGCGTGTTATGT
The DNA here is from genome assembly GCA_036025475.1 of Philypnodon macrostomus. Classification (NCBI taxonomy): domain Eukaryota; kingdom Metazoa; phylum Chordata; class Actinopteri; order Gobiiformes; family Eleotridae; genus Philypnodon; species Philypnodon macrostomus. The sequence goes on along the minus strand of JAVQKC010109032.1, from coordinate 5,211 downwards.
AATCTGTTGTTGGAGTCAGGACAATCAACACAATTTAAAACTTATATTGAGATATGGTATGAAAAACTTAAAATTATTATTTACATTTAGTATAATTAATATGTTATCTGTAGACTAATTAAAAACCAGTGTACTTGTATTTGGTACAGCATTTTTGATTATTTTTTATTAATTACAGCTATCAGCACAGTTCTCATCTACCTATACACATACATCATATGTCACAAGCAGTTTGTATCATGTCTGTGACTTATTACCTGTTGAATGTCTCTCAGTTGGAGATGCGCTCCCAGGACCTGCAGCTGGCTCAGACTCTGTTAGGACTAAACAGTGAGATTCAGAGACTGAGGAGAGAGAGTTATGGAGGATCAGACCTGGACGAACAACAGTGATCATCCAAGGACTGTTTTAATGAACCATTTAGTGAAGGTGGACCTGACAACGTATCATAAATTAAATAAGCCAAACTGATCATAGTAACCTCTTTACTGCATACTGGGCCTACGTTTGGCTCCAGGGACAATATTTGCTAAAAAAAAAGAAAGATTGTAAATAAATGTCACTGTAAACGGATGGTGTTTAATCGGTAATTTAATCGTAAAATGATGGTTTGTCAAAAATAAAACAAACAATGCAATGTTTTTTTTATGTCTTTTATTCGTTGACATTCTGCATCATCAAGAAATCTAAGGTCTATTCAACAATATATTTTTTACTACAAGTTCAGTCAAACATTTACATGTGTAACTTCATATGCTACTGACCACTAACTGTACTGCATTGGTCTCTAAAGGTCAGTGAGCTTCAGTGTTTGGTATAAACTGTTCATGTCTCGTTTCACTAATTTGTCAGGATACATTCATTAATCAGCTTTAAGGACACAGTTTATGATCAGCTTTTTTAAACTGTGCTCATTTATCTGTGAGCTATTTCAGTTTTTCTATAAAACTTGATCCACTACCATCCACGCCTACATTAGAGAGTCAATTACTTTCACAGCAGACTTCCATAGAATATATGGGACTCTAGATTACATCTGTACAAAGCATAGACAGTCCTTTTATACAGCAGTAAGCAAGACACTTAAAAGTCTTTTGTCACAAATCGAAGCAAAAATATATTTTTACTTCTTGTTTCCACAGATCCAAAGTTATATTTACATTTACTACTCTTCATGAACAATTGTCTGATGTCCCGCCCTCAGATGGGGGGCAGGAGCCAGAATTTTATATCAACTATATGGGATTTCATTTGGAAATATGCCCCTGAATGTTGAATCTGATCATTTTTCTTAGTACATTTTTATTTCCATTTTACAGCTAGATCTATTCAACCACACACAACCCCCCCTCCCATCTCTCACTTTAGAATGTTGTGATGTCACCTGCAACCCAGCAATTTTTAGGTTTCCGACAAGCTGCACATTGCAACTCTATTACTACAACCCAAGTTTGAATCCCCAACCCACCATATGGGAACCACTGGACAGATAATAAACATGCATGGATAAAGGCGGGAGTTCCCTGCTTACTGACTGCTGCCTCCGCGTTTCGGACAAGCGGAAGAAAATGGATGGATGGATAAAACCTGATCTTTTTTCAGTAAATGCTTCCTTTAACCACACGAGTCAGTTGTAGTTAGTATATTTAGTTCCTCAAGGCACAGAGCTCCTCCTGATCACTGCCCTCTTGGTTGAAACCCTTGTATAAAACCTCGGAGGTGTTTTGATTTGAGACAGGTTCGACCCGACCTCTCCGGAGCTGGAGTACTGACTGCTGCTGCGCTCACTCTCACTGTCCCAGGACCCTTCATCCTCTTCATCGTCGCACTCCTCCTCTTCCTCAGAGAGCTCCTGCTTCAGCTCCTGGATCCCAGAGTGGAGCTCCATCAGCTGTCGGATCAACGCCTGGTCCTGGGAACGCATCTCCAACTGTGATCAGAGCAAAACAGTCAGAATGCTGTCACTCTCCAAGTTTACTGCCTATATATTGTCTATCATATGATATTGCTTTATTATTAAAATCATTAGGAGATACTATATTGAGTAACAACATAAAGTCCATGCAGGGCTATAGCTGTTCACATGCTGAGAAGAGGAGCAACGAGAGAGCTGTGGAATTGTAATCTGCATTTTTGGCTAACTGATAATCATAAAGACCAAACAAATTGAGAATATAAAAAGTACTGAATATCCCATAATCCATCTCAGTATAGTACGCAGGAATGACAAAAAAAAACCCTATTTAGAGCGGCCATTTGTTAAACACCATTGTAAAAACTTCATTTCCCATGGTGCACTATATATACTATATATAGTCAATGTATTTGCGAGGCTCAAACTTTGTGGACAATTTCTAACGCTCAAAAAAATGATATATTTACTAAGTAGTACATAAAAAACCCACTTCAGCCATAGAAATCTGGCCATTCTCAGCATGAAGCCACGTTCCAACCTTATCTATACTTTTCAAATGCTAATACATTTGTGCCATTAGTTCCATCCTTTTTATGAGCCATTGTCTAATTGCCGCCAGTGAAAAAATAAGATATTCACCAGAACCAACTTCAAGTCCAAGTTTGTCCTAAGAATGAATGAATGTCCCGGACACAAAAGGCCTTTACGGAGCTGATCTGCATTTCTTTTCTGTAATGATTACGGCTATAGGCCTGGGGTGTGATCTGACTGAGATATGCTGGATTTAGCACATTTTACAAGAAACTAGAAATGAAACAAGATCAGATAGGTGTCTGTGCATTTTCATTCTCTGGTTTTGAGGGTGGTGTATTTTTTTATATCGAAAAAGATATTCATCAACAATAATTTTTCAGCTAATTTTAATAGGACTGTTTAAAAGTCAACTTTGATAATGGTTGGATATTGTGATCCAGCTAAATCAGAAATCAGAAGTTTGTTTGTTATCCTATTTTGTGCCAGTAGATGGAGTCATGAGCTACTGGATAATTCTATTGTTAAAGAATGTTGCCCATGTGTTTGTATGTATTTCCTTGATCACCATAAACTGTCATATGGAGATAGAGCTTTTTTCTGGCATACAGAGAGCAGATGTAGAGAGATAACTCTATACATCACATCTGAGAAACAAGAAATGTCCCAATTTTTACCATACCAACACAATTAATGTAAATGAGCAAAGACAGATTACATTTAACTGGTGAATACAGAGGGATGTCATGTTGCGTAAAGGTTGTGGAGAAAATCATCTGGTATGGATAAGATATGCTGATATTGTAGCCTATACTTTACATTCTCTTAATCAAAGTTAGTCGCTATAATAACAATATATAAGTGGATTCAAACTCACCAGGGCAAGCATTTCAAGCTCTGAATATGGGCTGCACACACTCTACCGACTGAGCCCCTCTATTCATAGAACTTTATATTTCTATTCGAATTTTGAAAAAGCTAGGTCAGAAACAGTTCATTAAGTAATCTCAAGGTGTCAGTGTCTATAGTGACAGACCTTTCCTCTATGTCACTGTTTCTGACTCATGTTTGCCATCGTTCCTCTTGACTCCTGGTCGCTATGCCGAGCCATCCGGGTGAATGCACTAAATGCCAAGCAAGTGATATATTACCCTTTCACAATGGGCCGTATACAGGGCAAGGAGCAGGCAAACACATAGACACTGCCTGTTCAAAAAGGGGTTGACATTAAGACAAAAACTGGCACAGGACCATCCAGAATGACCCGGGAGGGCACACTGAAGAGGCAACAAATGAGCTGACTTTATACACCTTACTGGGGACCACACAGTATCACTATATTGTGTGATTTATAGCTTTAGATTAAACAGACTATGGTTTATTAAGCTTTTTTTTTAATGCCAGGGGCTTCAGAAGATACATTTGAACCTAAATCCTCAAAATAATGCACAATTTATGCCATTGGTGGTAAAATAAGCCATTCATTTTGTTCAAGTATTAAAAGAATCAGTCAAATGCAAAAACCATTAGCTCAGATAAGGTCTGCCGAAGATGACAATACATAAAGCATATGGGCTACAGCAGCAGTAGACCCCAGCTGGTACAAAGTCTACCTAATGAAGTGGCCAATGGTTGGGCAACATAAATCCAGTGTTCATTCATTCATTCATTTTTGTATATTTGACCTGGACCAGATGTTATGAAATATTTTTGTATGGTTTAAAAAAAAAGTAAATTAGCCTATACAGTAAGAGTTTGGAAATACATATTGTCTTTCTGATGTTAACAGCTAAAAATAAAGCCAGATGTGTAAAAAGTTTTGTTTAGTTGAGCAGAGGTGGGTAGTACTGAGTTAGATTTACTTAATTACATTTACTAGTAACTTTCCTTCTAATAGTTTTACCATACCACACTTTCAAATTATTGGCACCTCTACCCACTAACTAACTGACTAACTAACTGTTTTTATTGCTTAATCACTGACCAGTAAACGAGTTGCCGATAATTGTATCCAAAACGAATTCTTACCAGTTCTCTGCGCAGCCAGTCCAGTGCACTCTCAATATCCAGCTTTCCTTCTCTTGATGTGCACCCCACTCTGAGACAGTCTCTGCTCCGGACGTCCCGCCACTGTGCCCCCGCGGCAGCTTTACACTCAACCCCAAAAGTCGAGGTCTTACAGGAGAAGTCCTTTAGTCTGTTTAGTACCACTTCCATCATATTCAATTGGAAAAACGTCCTATTAGTAAGATTTAGCTTTTGCCGCGGCTGATGAGCGAGCTACAGCCTTGTCTGAAATGATCTATTCGTAGCTACGGACAACGATGAGGGTTTTAGTCCAGTTTAGGTTCGTTTTTCACGCCCTCTTTATCCCCTCCTTGGTGCCAAAGTGACTGTTGAGGACATTGACGTCAGAGCATTGTCCGGATGCCTGCATGACCTAAGCTTGTTTACCACTTTTTAGGGCATTTTTATCACTCTACACACACACACACACGCACACACGCACGCACACACATGCACACCCACATACACACACACACACGCACACACACACACACACATGCACACACACACACGCACACACACATGCACACACACACATGCACACACACATGCACACACGCACACACACACACACACACATGCACGCACACACACACACACACACTCACACACACACACACACATGCACACACACACACGAACACACACGCACACACACACACGCACATGCACACACACGCACACACACATGCACACAC
>JAVQKC010108943.1:0-12500 GCA_036025475.1 Philypnodon macrostomus | reverse complement strand
ATATGACTTTGGCAGTCAATTCCCCCTGATAAGAGTTTTGCTTTGGACAGCAGCTTTCTAAAAGGCCTTTCAGGAGGCTGGAGTAATTGTGCTTGGTCAAGTGAACTGGTCTCGGATGGCAGCTGGGCTAAGCAAAATAGGTGTTGTGTTGTCCGCCGCCTTTAATGCTTGAGCCGCGGGGCCTTTTAGTCGTCTTTAAAACAGTAAGCAGTTTGGATCCCCGAGCGAGAGGCAGACACGCTCGATGATGTCAATTTATGACTCCCGGAATTGACAGGGAGGGGCTAAACTGTTGAGTGCAAATACAAAATACCTTCTCAAAACAGAATACGTTAAGAGAGAACATGGGGGTGATTTCAATTTTACATAATTGTGAGAAAACTGTCATGTCCATAGTATAATGTTGTGCTTGGGGCCCCTCCACCAGCTTGTAATTGCACAATACATCTACTCTGTTGCAGCACCCCTGGTTGTACCACCAGTTAGTGTTAGTTTTTGATTTATTCACCACCACTTGATAACAAATGTTGACATTGTATAAAGCCTATGTACGCCATCAGTCTTGTGTGGGTGATATAAAAAAAGAGACACTAAATTTTCAACAAATGGTGCAATGCAACTTAGGCCTTTTGTGCAAAGCAGCCAAAATATCCAAAATATAACTCATTTTTATTCTCTATTTATTGCATTGTTATTGGTCCACTATTAACTAAGCATATACTTGCACACTGTAAATTTAGAAAAATAAACAAAAAAGTGACATAACATAGATATTAACCCTTGCGTTGCCTTTGGGTCACATTTTGTCACATTTGGAATTTAAAAAAATAATATAAGTATACATTATTTTGCCATGAAATTGACTTATTGGCTTATTTAATGTGAACAAGTACAAAAAAATCATACTTTTGAGCACACACGCGTCTGTGCCCTACCACATTGAGCATCTTCGGGTCAATTTGACCAACACAAGGGATATCTCAGGAAACAAACTGCCTAAATGATGTATTAGATTATTTGGTTTTAAAGTTAGGTTAACCTCTGGTCTATGGTGGTCTATCAAATAATGTGGTGTATCTTTGTATTTTGAGTTGGCATTACTGATATTCTTTAGATTTTAAGTAATACAGTCTACAGTGTATTGTTAATGAAAACTGAATAAATGCTGTTCCACTAGTACTTAGCCGATATGATTACTTAGCTGTACAAGCAGGTGCTCTTACCGCCATTTTGTCCGTCTGTTCTGAAACCAGGTCTTGACTTGTGCGTCTGTCATCTTCAGAGCTTTGGCCAGTGTGGCTCTTTCTGCCGAGGCCAGGTACTTCTGTCTGTGAAAGCGTTTCTCCAGCTCGCAGATCTGCACCCGGCTGAAGGAGGTGCGTGGCTTTTTCCTCTTAGGAGGCGTCCGGTTCTGATACGGGTGTCCGATACGCCGGGTTACTGAGAAGGGTGACAGGGCGGCTGCAACAAAGAAGGAACAGTTCATTAAAGAAATCCAATGAATACAAAACTGTGCTATGTCAGCTTTAAAGTATGTTTCCCCAAATGTCCCTTAGAATTCTATTGTAGTTTAAAAGCATCCATATGGTTTTGTGGCGGTCTACTGCACTTTTTTTTCTCCTTAACTCTGAAAAAGCTACGTTTGGGGAGTTGATAAGAAAAAGCCAGAAGCAGCCAATTGAAGAGGAAAACTGTAATTACTGCAGCATTCCCCTGCCACGTTTAGAAAAGCAGACAAAAGACTAAGGCTTTGTGTAGAATGAAACTCCCTTTAAACAATTCAGTGTAACAAATGGCTTGTAAACCGGTATTGTTAATGTTAAATAGTGACCACAAGAAAGTCCTAATCAGAACAGCTTGTGTTATTGTGTTTGCATACTGTTAAACTAAGATGAACTGCATGTGTGCTGGGGACAACATGGTGGGGGAGGGGACACTCACCTGGGTAAGCCCCCTTAGCGAAAGCATAATCTGCCAGAAGGCCATTGCTGTCTCGCAGGTGAGCGAGCTCGGGGTAATAGCATTTGGCCAATGTCTCCACAGTGCTCCAGACTGGGACCCTGCCGATGTCTGCCTTGGGGAGAGGACAGAGGGGCCCGGCGGCCCCCGGCCCCCCTGTGGCCTCTGCACCTCGGCTCTCCTCTGCCTGCTCCCCTAAAGGAAAGGGAGACACAGTAAGGTCCGTGTCTGGAGCAGTGGCGCTGGGTACAGCCCATAATCACATGAAGAAACCTGAACGATGAACATGTGGCTTTAACAGGGTTTAACTTAGCTTTACACAGGCCTGCTGCCACAATAGGATAAGTGCCATTTGGAGAATCAGTTACAACTAGCACAAAGACAAACATGAATCAAACCTGGACGCTTTAGCTAATCACTGTCATCTCCTGTCTCTTCTTATGAGTCAAGCGTCTTTACAGGATTAAAACTCTGTCATTAACCTGAACTACAACGGACAGCTCCTGCATCATGTTATTTGTTGCTGTACATAAATACACAGCCTTCCCTTTCAAGCAGGTTTGACTATTTCTCTGCATTGTTTCTTTGTGTATGATAAATGATGTAACGACACATTCATTCTTGTACATTCTATTTCTGAAACATTTAACACTCTCAATTAAACCACATACTCCATTTCTAAAAAGTCAAAATGCCGTATTCATGACACACTGATAAATGCTGATGAATGCCTCTGTAGACCCATATAAACAAAAAAACAGATCATTTTTATGTTGTCCATAACAATTATCAAGGTTACATTCAAATGTTAAAGACATATTTGATGGCAAGTGTGATTTTAGCACTACCACCGTCACTGCATCATGTGTTTTATTGTCATATTGTAAGCCTTTCCTGTATCTCTGTGTCTGAGTATTAATAACAACTTATCTTCAGCATCATAAAAAATCTATGAATCCTGTCTATTTTGTCAGCCAGGGGTAAACAGAAGATCGATAAATGTAACAGGATCGTTTTTGGCCATAGATCCACTCTCCGGCCACATTCTCATTTTAAACCAAATTGAAATCAACAACAGACAAAATCGTATGTGTGCGAATGTCATTGCTCCATAAAAGCTGTTCTACACTGTGTTGACTTGTTTTTGTTTTGTCAAAATGCGCACCAGAAGCCAAAATGAATATGAAACATCTGCATAGGTGTCTCCAGAGAGCACCGTGCATTGCTTTTCGAATGCTCATAGTGTCCCGATAATTAATTTGCCAAAACACGACTAATACATGCTAAGCAGATGTTTCCATGCAGTATCCTCGAACATACAAGTTTGGACAAATGCTTTTACCATTCGCTTGATTAAATCAGTTGTAAATATGTCAAAAAGTCAATAACCTTTTATTGTCTGTCATTGAGTAACATTTGCAACCATGATTTTTAATATTGTTGTAATCTACTTGAGTAATTTGCATTTATGGTAATTGTCCAGATGTTGATGCTCAGTAATAGTAAAATGATAATTGTATCCATTTAACGTTGCTTAGGGGACATCTATGGCTCGTTGTAATGAGTTTTGGATGACACAACTAGGCCTGCCTGACATTTGTATGAATTGTTTTGATTCTTGTTATTATTAAATGTTTGTATAGCGTCCTGCACAGTATTTACTAATTTGGTTTGGTCAAATAAACACATGTTGTTGTTTTTTGTTACTTTGTATCCCTGTAAACCTGATAAACAACAATGTATCTTGTTTTATGTATTTATTTGTAATCTAATGTTGACATAAAACAGATGTCTTTTTAGCCTATACATCTTTGTTGCACCTGGTAAGTCTTTTATTTTCATATATAACAAAATTGTGGCCACTGCAACTATAAACCTTAAAAAATACAGAAATCTAATGCCTTTCTTAAGTATTTATTTTAATATGGCACCTTTGGCTTCATACGTAATACAGCCATTCTCTTTTGGTTGTATTTGTAATATAATATATAACTATACACGCAATATTTTTAGCAATAGTGTAAGGTTACATTTTGGCTGCCATGTTCCCCTTGACTACACTTTGCAGGTTGCACACTCTGTCCGTCTGGTGCGGGGCATTGGCGCTCTTGCTAAATAATACTGCATTAGGTGGCTATTTTGGGCCATCTGCACCGGCTAAGTAATGGGCCAGGCAGGCACACACACTTAACACACATTTGGAGGGGAATGAACCCTTCGAGCTGTCAACTGCAGCAGGGCCGGACCTCACGGTGGGCAAAAAGCTGATAAATATATGTTCCAGTGATCTATAGATACTGCACAGTTCACATTCATGTTTTGGCTGAAGGTGTGAGACCTTTAAGGAACTAGATATGTTCTCGCATTTGTCCCTGGCTAATATTACCGCGAGTCTGGGTCAAATACCACATGTAAAAATAGGTGAACTGTTTGTGAGCTTGTAATTTACAACATTAAAATGAACATAACACAAATGCCAATTGATGGATGATGAAATAAAACATGTCTCCAAATAGGATAAATGCTAAATATAATGTCATTTAGGCCAAATTTTCATTAAAAACATACATTTTTGGATTACAAAATCTCAAACCCATACCTTACCTTATTTTATATTTCATTCATGTAATATTAAGGCCGCCAAAATCTGAAATCTGAAATTGTAATATTTGTATTCTCAATTATTCTTCTTTTCGGAGGTTCCATATTGCAAAATGTTACATTATTGTTGTTTTATTACAATGTATTAGACAGTATTACGTATACTATTGAGGAAAATTGAAAACGAATCTTGTGCAGTAGGCTAATATACCAGACATACACACGTTTAAGATACAATTTGAGTGTTTTCCGTCCTGTAATGAAAAACAAAATTGAGACCATACTAAATCTGCTGCCTGTGTAATACAATTGGCATAAGCATATCACAAAAATAAACGCTCCCGTAGAGAACACGTTTCCCATAATGAAAGCAGTTGTCCTTAATAACACTTCTCTGTGACAGCGCCTCCCTTCCCCACTGCGGATATTACCTTTGTAGCAATCTAATAAATATAGCCGTGAAGGATTCTAAAGGGGATATTGAAATATAACATGAACATATATTGCTATTTATTACACTATACGGGACAGAAGCGCGGCCACTGCGCTTTGTCACACATATGAAAGAGGGTAAAAAACACATGGCGCGAACCAGAGCAGGTGGAAACAGGACACGTTCAGTCAAATCAAATCTGATCTGTGCTCTGCTGCCGTTAACGGCCACGCGGAGATTTAGCTCTGCAATCCGTCTCATTACGTTTTTATCGGTGCTACGTGACCTGTAAAGGATCAGCTACAACACAACCTAATGCAGCTTTATTATTATTATTAATATGATTGTTGTTGTTATTATTATTGTTATTATTATTATTGTTATTATCATTTTTGTATTTATTTTCTATACGGAAATGGTTGGCAATTTTGGCGAAATTACGCACGCTTTACGCACGCTTTGAAGTTCCTTTTTTAAATATATATTTGGATTGGATTGTACATAAATTGAAAAGTGTGTTACATCAGGTATTTGCGTGTACTTTTGAGTAGTGGTTCTGAGTTGTGGTTCTGAGTTGTGGACACTTAAAAAGGTTAAGAGGATTATCGCTGCTATAGCAAAAAGATTTCGTCTGTGAATAAATGACTACATATAGCTATACAGCTATAATTGTACCTAAAATTGGAACTAAAACGGTCATTTTTAACACGCGTGGCTCCCACGTGTTGGAGGAATAGATAGATGGGTGGATTACAGGAACAATTCTTTCCCATAATTCCTCGGGTAACAGGCCTGGTCTGAGGATACGGTGCCTCCAAGTTGAATGCGTTAAAACATTAAACAAACACTCGTCTTCCATCTTTCAAAGTGAGATTTATGTTGGAGTGGGCAATAAGGGCTGTGTGGCATTGTGAAAAATGAGAAAGGGCTCTTTTGCAATTAAACAGGGAGTCTATGGTTGCCACAGATGCCAGCCTACACAGTCCTCTGACGAGCTGTCCAAGGCTGCAACACGGAGCCGTTCTCCTCCGGTTTCAACTTGGAAATCAAGTCGAAAGTGGGACGTTTAAAATGGCAGCCTCCACTGGCCATCAAGACAAATGATAGTCCGTCTGATTTACGGCCTTTTCTAGGAAACAGAGCGAGCCAAATGCGGAAAGCGGCTGCGCGTCTGTCTGTGCGCAGTGTTACCGAACCTACTGATCAATAAAGCGGAAAGATAGAAATAATTACATTGACACAAAGCTGGGAGAAATTAAACGACAGGCCCTCGGTGCCTATATGAGTACAATTGATAAGCCTATTTACACTGTATCTTTTTGCATTTGACATATCGTCCCCCTGTATTTAATAATTAATCGGGTATAAAGGACGGAATGGTGAATTTTTAATGCGTGGAGCGGTGGGGGTGGGGGGTGGTGTGCGCTTCATTTTCATCTTCATAAGAATGAGAGCTGGAGGTTTTATGACCGGGATACTACACGTCTATTAAAATGGCCACAACTCGATATGTATCAGAACGTTGTGCGTCATTTCGCCAAGGTAAATATCCTGCTGTATAGAAAGGCAAATACACTATATACCTGAAGCATTGAGCGCTTCGTGACAGGGAATCAATCAAAACAAAAAGGCAGCGTATAGCCATGAGTTAGGCAGAGAACATTCACTCACAGGGCAGTGTAGTTTTAACTGGGATCAATTTGAACCACTTTTCCAAGCAGCGCTATTATTGTTACATTTTGCTTATACATAATTATTGTCTTTATTTTGAGCCTTTTTTTTCTTTATACTGCTTTAGTTTTTATTATTCTTTTTACAATTTAATTTAATTTAGTACAAAAATATTTCTGTAGGGAGTGGTAGGCTAGTATACTCACAATAATGTTACATAAAATTAAATAAAAATGCTAATAATAATAACAAATATAATAATAATAATAATAATAATAATAATAATAATAATAATAATAATAATAATAATAATAATAATAATCTCGCTGTTTTTAAATTTCTCAATCGAAACTCATTCATGGTGTAGAGACACTGGGCAGCGTCGTTATCCGTGATCCGCTGCAAATGGAGAGTGATGGTCCAATCGTGATTCATCAGCACGTCCATGTCAATCTGTGCGCTCGTTCATCAGACTGCTCCACTTTACACTCACTCTGACTCCAGCGTGCGCAATAGGACTTTATTGCTACACACATATATTTTCTGTAATATTGTATGGAGGCTATATATAAAAAAACATCCATGTCCATTGACTGGTATAGCAGGAAAAAATATCACTAATGGCCTGCATGTTTGGCATAAAACTTAATGGTACTTTTACTGACGTTTCACTAGGCCTAGTATTTTTCTAAATGTTTATAAAATGATACACTTCGGTGCGTAACTCAAAATAAATGCAGTTTCAGATATATTTCATAGATCTGTTGTTTTTGTGACCAGTCGAGTTTGTTTATTTTTTATTTCAAATTATAAAGACTTAAACGGTCTTCAGCATGTGGTTTATCATGAGTTAAAACGATTATACTATAGAGCAGCATCCGTTCTGTGAGTTCTTTGTATTATATTGATATTATTTTGTGATTCAATTTAGTTTGGTTTATCCATTAACATAAACGTGGCGCGCAATTGCACACCGCCTCCAATACATTCGTCGTTATTATTTATTATTCTTTAATCTCTACGATGCACTGACGTCACAGATTGTCACAGTTTCTGTATTATGTGTGTTGAGCGTTAAGATAGCAATTACCTGTGAGTCTGTCCTTGGCGAACCTCCTGCTGCTCTCCATCCACGGGAAAGTGAAGTTAGCCGCGTTGCCCATGCCCATAGCGGGCACGGGTGGGATCCCTGGGTGCCCGGGCGGCGGCGGGGGATGTGGAGCGGCTGCTGTGGCCGACGGCGGCGGAGGAGGCGGCATGGGTCTGTGCGCGGGCACCCTAATCACTCCCCCGGCGCCCCCCGAGTTCACGTTTACGTTCATGTTCATGCTTACGTTCATGTTCATATTGACGTTGTAGGACCCAGCCAACCCCGCCGCCGCCATGGAGCAGGCCGGGTTGTACACGCTGTTGTAGCCGTTGCCGTACACGTTGGGAGCCAGCGCGTAATCCGGCTCGCCCGTCCGATTGGGCAGCATGCATCCGCTAGACTGGTCCGAGCTATTTAATATCTGATCTATACCGAAGCTGATGGGCTCGTGCTGCTGCTGGTGCGTCTGGTTAACCTCCTCGATGCCAGTATGCTCCATATTGTTTTCTGTTTATTTTAGCGCGTAGATTTATAGGATTGACTGGCGACACAGGCCTTGATGATGGCTCTATTCCCTGGAAACCGACAACGCGACCCCAAACCGGCCCATTCTTTTCAACAGCGGTGGCCCCTAAAGGAAGCGCTCCTCCGTGGGACTGCTTTGAAAATCCATCGCACGTATCCAGCAGACGGAAATAAAAGGAAGTCTTGGGGAGAAAACAGCGACGACCAAGCAGGTGTTTTTATCCGGAGCGCTCACACATCCGAGGCGCTTCTCTGGAGAGTCTGGCTTTGTTCGTCTACCATCCACGAGGTGAGCGCACAAAACATTCAGAAATGATAAAACCCTGAACCAAAAATCGCACAAAATGGACGTATAAGAGCCGGGGAAAGGAGGCGCTGGATGTGTGGAGCGTGAATGGGAGCAGTGCGCTTCAGCAGGTGAGACGAGCCTCTGCGTAAAAGCTGCCATTCGGTCATCCATCCAGCCAGACCCTCCCTCCTCTTCATCCCCCCTCCTCCCCCTCCCGGAGTGAGGAGGACACGTGTGTTTTTTTTTTCTTCTTCTTCTCCCGTCTCTTAAAGAAGCCGCGTCGAGCAGTGGCGCTTCAGGCCCTGGGTCAAAGCGCTTTTGGAACATTTCACCGCAGCTTGTCAACACTCGGAGCTGATACTGATAAAGGGTTTAATATGCACTTCATTAGGTGTTACGGTATTTTTCAGCAAAACAACACGGCGCTCACGCAGTGTCAAAACACGCGAGGGAGCTCACACCAGCGAGTTTACACTTTGTCTTTAAGGAGCGTGAGTTTTACGCACGATGGCTACACATATCTCTGTGAACGGGAAGTGGTTTGGGAAATATTATATATTTTTTTAGATATAAATGCTCCCCATTATAATTAACCAAAATATCATTAGGTATAAATTATTTTCTATGCTCACGAGATTATGTTAGAGTCAGAAAAAAGCATTTTGTAGTTTGTGCTGTTATAAAGCTCACTTAATTACGAGTGAAATGAAATGCAGTTTGCTATTGTGCTAAAAAATAATGACTAAATCAAAATGTGTGTGAACTCATAGAGGTGCAATGGTTGGAGATTTGAGTCAAAATAATTTAATATTTCTTTTTACAATCGGTTTTATGCTAAAATAATAATAATAATGCAATGTTTTATCATCGCCTATATCTTTCTGTAGACTTATTGAACACATGGGATCAAAAAAATATAATAATAAATCAATATAACAACAACAATAATACTAATAATAATACAACTACTAATAATAATAATAACGATGATAATAATAATAATAATAATAATAATAATAATAATAATGACGTCATAACTTTCTAGCATATGATATAAACAGTTTGTTATATTGAATGTTTCCCAAGACTCTTTACAGTTATGTAGAAGGAGCCATACAAATATTGTCCCTTTTTACCGAAATGCATAAATGAGCGTTCTTTGGAATATGGGTTAATTGTGATTTCTAAACCATGAGTACGTGAACGTGAAAATGTGTTTGTTTTGTTCACCGTGAGGGAAATGTGACCCAAAAGCTAGACTACACTTTCAAGCAGTTCCCAGCTGCACACAATATATTCTACATGGATTAGTGTTTGATTGAAGCGCAAACACAGCCTTAAAATTCATTTGGGCATTTGGGCATACATTCAAAATAACGTGATTTATTTCCAAAGGCCTGATCACGAGGACACGTGTAACCCATATAACAGACGCCCCAAATGTCGTGATCTAGTGCAGAAGGAAATGGGGGAATACTCCAGAACAGAACAGGGCTGAAATCAGAGAGTTGAATTGTGGCGTTGCTGATTTGCACAAATGATTTCACCTCTCTTCGCCCGGAGCGTTGACGCAGATCGCCAGGGTCTCAATTCAATAAAAATGAAAAATGGCTCATAATAAAAGCGCGACACGGGGAAAAACGAATTTAATATATCACCGTTTTATTACGCACTTATTTCACTTTCCGCGCGAATAAAGATATCTCTCCACTGCACAAGGTGGCTAGAGGGAAGCATAAAAATCAATTGTGTGAATTCAAGGCCATATCAATAACGGCTCGGGACGAGATGAGCGCGAGTGGAGCTGCTATTAGGCCTGTTTAGATCCGTGCGTTACAATCCAATGAATAGGGACGAGAAGATGCACACCATTGACAGAATAATTGGCCGTTTACGCAAAAGCAGCGAGATCTATGGCCAGGAAGTGTCTATAGTAACTGTCCTGTTTGTGGTGATGTCAACAACGAGACAATAATGTATTTGGTTGAGGATGCAATCATGACCCACTTATAGACCCTATCAAGTCAAAATGTAATGCTCAATTTATACTGACACGCTTAAAAGTCAAAAGTGTAATGTCGAGAAATGTCCCAAATAGTCTATAGGGCAATGGTATTGTTTATTTTGATTTATTATATTATGTTTGAGGCTATGTATAAATTAAAATTGATGACATGCTCCTTTCATATACAGTTTTAAAACGACTTTTACGCACAAGCGCCCTCCCCTCTCCTGAAGCCTGTTTAAACACTGTCCACGTGTCTACCTTAAGACTCAGACCTGTCAGATGACCGTCACACCCAGCACCTTATTTAACTCCATATTTAGAGGAGACGTTTACGCCAGACTCACGCACTTTTCTCTTAATGCGGGACACTAGTCTCTCAAACGACACACAGCACAGAAATCTTAATTGGCATCTTTGGCAACAATAGTGCATCTTTCTTTATTTGAAGGGGGATTGGGATCTTAACCGAGATTATTACAGACATATAACATCCGCTTCGTGTTGCATATACCCCTTAAAACACGTGAGGGTTTATGGACAATGGAATACAAACCTGACTGAAAAATAAATGAATAAGCTTCAGTGATAGTAACGCGTGCTGGCTTAACGATACAGTTCTATATGAAGGCGTATTGCTCGGGTCCATTGCTCTAAACGCTTGTTAGAGAATCTTCATTAGCTCATTGCGTTATTCTTACACATCGTTCTGTCTGCTGCTCATGACCCGCTTCCCCTGAGCGTCATTAAAACTTTATCTAATAAGCTATAGCTGCAAACAGAGGGGCTTTAAATGATGATTATTTAAATAAAGATCCCTGACTTATTACAGGCTGCCAATATAAGAGTGGTTGTAAAGCAGGTCAACGGGAGGTCTACATATAGAGTTTAAATGCAAACTTGACACGAAGCCGCGTCGGATAGTAATCAGCGATTTTACTAATGCAATAACAGGCTAATTAAGGAAAAAAGTTCACGCGCGCGCACCCATGCACACGCCAATATTGCGCCCCTCGCTGCTTTGCCCAAAGGCGTAGTGTGGGGCTGCCGGCTGTGCGTGATGAATCGTTATCTCCAGGCCATGCTGCTCGTCTGGGTAATAAAGTACCAGCGCAGCGCAGACAAAGGGAATTTGTCACACCAGCCTCCCCGATGGATTAGTGCTCTGTGCTCCGTTTAGCTTTAGTTTAGGTCTAGTGTCCACACAATAAAACAAACAGGTCAAGTCAGCAACACGCCAGTTAGATGAATGCCAACGAAGCGTGCGCAAACCGTATGATGGATGGCGTATATACAGAGAACACAGAGACAAACGTGTAAGTGTTAATTGTTCACAAATACGAGCAGGCTACTGGCGTTTTTCATTAGCTGAGATGAATTAGAGCAATATTTGGTATTTAGTGCACGCCTAAATCACGAAAACTGTCGTGCGTAAAGGCAATAGGTCACAGTGTGCCATCATACTTCAGCCAATAGGATGGCCAGATATTGTACCATCAAGAAGGCTATGTATTTCTTTGCAACGAAAATAATAGCAAATTGTCACCATAAATCAAATAAAAAACCGAATCAGAATGTAATCACATATAATACAACTTTAGCAATATAATTTCAATAGTCGATGACATGTCTCAAAAATAAATAAACATTAATGATCAAATAAATGTCCCATTGTTTTTATTCAGTTGTGCGTAAACCAGACCTATATTGGCATATATATAAATATTATATACAGGCCAATATTATATATATATATATACTGTATGTATACTGTGTATATATATATTTATATAATGGCCTGTATATAATCGTTCAATACCGACAACCCATTGTTTGTATATATATATATATATATATATATATATATAAAATAGACTGAATATAATCGTTCAATACCGACAACCAATTGTTTGTACAGCCAGGTCCA
>JAVQKC010108927.1:0-35058 GCA_036025475.1 Philypnodon macrostomus | reverse complement strand
TATATATATATATATATATATATATATATATATATATATGCTTGTATACTACTGCTCAAAAGTTTGGGGTCAACTAAAATGTCCCTATTTTTTAATTAAAAGGATACAAAAACCTTTGATTAATAAAATGTGAGCTTTCGTGGAAAAACGGGACATGTTTTGGGTGACCCCTAACCTTTGAGCACTAGTGTAAATATAAAAGGAAAACAAACATAAATACATATAACAGCACATCCACCATGCTCTATATAAAATGATACACTAAAAACATCATATATTGTCATATAAAAGATGGAAAATGCCTAAATAACTTTTTATTTCAATGTGACATGAATGCAACAAGATGTTGACTAAGACTTATCTGAACAATTTAGCTTTATGTTCCCACCCCTGAATTACTTGAATTACTTTGATAATGAAGGGGATAAAGGGATTGCCTTTATCTTTTACCCCCCTTTTTTATCCCTGCCCCCCCATAAAAGCTAAATATTATATATATATATATTGTGCTTTCTCAGGCATTACAAGCTTTCTAATGAATTTACTACATTTCTTTATTGTTATTCACATTAAATGTATTGTTTGTTCTAACATACCTCAATGACTCTCTTGTCTTGTTAAGGTTTTTTAATAAATTTCTATTTATTATTTAATTATTCAATCAATTATTCAATCAAACAGTGTGATTTAAAAATTGTCATTTACTTAGACAAATACAAGATTAGTTGTTTAAAGTTACTGTATATAGCCAGCCTGCAGGGGGAAATGCCATGGCAACTGGGCAAGTTGCTGGCAATTGTATAAGATTTGAAGAGTATTACCCATTACACTAGCTCAAAAACAGACAGTAGGCTACGTACAATTAGAAAATTCAATAGACTTTTACCCTTTACCCCCACAGTCAAAACCCCAGCTGTGGGGAATCATGTTTAATCCAGTTTGGCTGGACCTAGATTCATTATTCAGACTGTGTTTTGCTCTCATCCTCCTGGGCTTTGCCCTACAGACTGCTCTGTTTCTGCCACAGTGGATTTTCCTCAGCATCACTGACAGTCTCCCCAAGTAAGGTAGCCTAACTAAGGTAGCTAGGCCTAGAAAATCTATAAAGGCTATAGCGTGGTTGCTGCTCACACAAGCCACCTAGTGGTGTATTTTCACTTACGCATACGAGGTATAATATAGGTGCAGATCTACAGGGAACAAACCGTTTTGCTGTAGCTGTTACTTTTTGTTAACATTGTCATGGTAATTTAATTAGCCTATTTAAACCCTGTACAACCTATTATAACATATAACATATAACAAATTATGCTATTTTAGTTCTAATTTCCCTACACGATAAGCTAATGCTAAATATACTGCGCAAAGATACTTGACAAATGACCAGATAGTGATAATCAGAAATATTCAATAAGAAATAAATATACAGGAGCTCTTGATACTACTTTGCGGTTATTTCACCTCCACACGGCATGTTGGCGCTCATGAGTTGTGTCGTGCCCGGAAGTAGTCACAACTGACTCCACATGAAACAGCGCGCCTGAAAAGAAACTTTACCAAATATTGCTTTGTTTTTCTCATTTTTACTGCAGTTTATTTGGTTTATCCATTGCCCCTTTACGTTACCTGTTACTCGTGGACTACTGGTTATGTACGCTTTTTTGTTTTTAAGTCGCTGTATAGTACAGAAAAGCTCCTTCATGCATTAAGATAGCGTTAAAGCTAAATAATCTATGCACATTTTTAGTTTGGATGGATGAGCACAAGGAGAACATTTACTCAGAGGACGTCAGGTTGAAGATGTCTGATTCAAGGCACGAAGATGAGAAGGTTGGTGTGGGATTTGCTGTTAAATCATTCATCCATCAGACTATAGTGTACTTTTAACTTTAGAAAAACGGACCGCACTCAATTGATAGCTCTGTTATTATCTTACACGCTTCGGAGCCATTACATATTCATTGCTTTGTACTTAGTGCCTGTTGTTATATTTGCATTACATGTGCAAGACCAAAAGTGTATCTGATATTCTGATTGAAGAACTAGAATTGTCACCCATTGTCTCATTTTCACTCTCAGTCCACTTTATTGGATAAACTCTTCCTATGTTTCTGCTGATGTAGCCATATATTATACATGGTTGTAGCCCATTAGCTTTAAGGTTTTACATTTTGTATTCATAGATGATTGAGACCTTGTTTGTAACGTGATTGTGTTTGAGTTACTGTAGCCTTCATCTCGAGGCAGTGTTGCCATTCTGCTCTGCCCTCTGGTGGTGGTGTATTGAGTAGCAGTTAAATAGGTGTACCTAATAAAATGTCCAGTGAGTGTATATTACGGTGTTTCTATAACGCTTTTTGTTGCCTTCCCTTTTTCAGTCTCACAGTAGATTATGTGCAGATGAAGACGCTGTCCCCAACACACCCTCTTCACCTCAGTCAATCAGTGACTACAGTCATCCTGTTTATAAAGAGATCGCTTTGGCTAATGGACACATCAATCGCATGTCCAAAGATGAGCTTCGAAAGAAATTGGCAGAACTGAAGCTTGACACAAGGTAATTTAACATTAACTCTTTAAAATAATCATTAGGCATTAGCTGCATTAAAACCATGATAATCTGATTTCTTTTCATAACCTTTTGCATATTCTCATGTTAAGAGGCGTAAAGGACGTCATGAAGAAAAGGTTAAAGAGCCACTATAAGAAGCAAAAGCTGATGCAGTCTGCTGCTGAAGGCGGCCCCACTGACACCTACTATGACTACATCTGTGTGGTGGACTTTGAAGCAACATGTGAAGAGGATAACCCATCAGGCTTCATGCATGAAATAATTGAGTTTCCAATGGTTCTTATTAACACAAGGACTTTGGAAATTGTGAGTGTGATTTATTATTAACATGAATATGTTTGTGTTTTACCTTGTAGCTATAATTGAATGCTTCTATGTGCAGGTGGATTCCTTTCAGGAGTATGTAAAACCAGAACTGAATCCAAAGCTTTCTGATTTCTGTGTGAAACTAACTGGGATCACACAGGTTAGTGGAGCCCAGACCGTGTGTTGATGACAAAATTTGTTGTTAACCAATGTTTGTATTTGTTCTCACAGAAAATGGTTGATGAAGCTGACCATTTCCCAGCTGTTCTTGAGAAAGCTGTAGCTTGGCTTCAGGAAAGGGACCTTGGAACAAAATATAAATATGCCATTCTGACCGATGGGTACTTTTCTTTTTAATGAATTCATCTTTTAATCAACTCTTTGTTTTTTCATGCTCATTTTTTTTTCTTTTAGGGCTTGGGATATGAGTAAATTTCTTAACATCCAATGTCGTCTAAGCCGAATCAGATATCCGCAGTTTGCAAAGAAATGGATAAATATAAGAAAATTGTATGGGAATTTTTATAAGGTATGGTTTTAGAAGAAATGTTATTACTAAACCAAAACTAACACCAAAAATATAACATTCTTTTTGACTGTTTCAGGTCCCACGCACACAGACAAAGCTGAGCACGATGCTGGATAAATTGGGGTTGAAGTATGAAGGTCGGCCTCACTCTGGTTTGGACGATTCCCGTAACATTGCCAGAATTGCGTTACGGATGTTACAGGATGGGTGCCAGCTGCGGGTCAATGAGCGCATGCATGCTGGCCAACTGCTTTCAGTTCCCAGCTCAGCTCCTGTGGAAGGAGCTCCTCCACCACACAACCCCCGCAGTCGGGACTAAGCACTACACAGATAGTGTATTTACTGGCCTTAAAATAAAATGAATAATTTCCATTTTATGCTTATGCGCTAAAAGGGGGTAAAATCACACGGTTGGTTCAGTGATTAACATCCATTTGTTTGCTAAGAAAATCTTTTTTAAGTTGAGTTGATACTACTGAGAATCTGTCTCTATGCTCTACACCCCCAGAAATATTCTTGTGGTAAAATGTTCTAAGCACTTTTATTGTGTTGATGTATTGTTTAATTTGAAAACTGTATACATTGAAGAACACACAAGTCTAAACTTTAAAAAGTACTTGGGAGTACTGAGTCTCTGGCCTCATAAATAAAGCACTTCTGTTATTTTTGTACTAGATCCCAGAGTACAATAGTATACAGAGTACTTATTCACCAGCCTAGTTGTCAGTATGTTAATTGTGCCTATGTAAGCTGCTAAAGTTGATGGAACAAAGTATATAAAACAAACTATGAATAAATTCTCTACAAAAAGGATTTTCTCATTTGTATATTTTTTTTTACAATTTCAATATTGGACAAATGAGGATGTCATTGTTGTAGTTAAACAGACTATCACTACACAGAAAAGTAAAGGTGGTCAACAACCTGCCACTTATTACATTTATAAAGTCATTTTGTTCAAGCCTTTTGGCCTATATACCACTGTACTTCATTTGTGTTTGAACTTCAAAGCACTGGTCTGTCAAACCAGAATGCACACAGCCAATATCAGCTTAACTACAGAAAATATTTGAAATATGTTTATTAGTCATTTCAATTGCAGCCCCAATAGTGATTTTGGTCCACACACCATATACAAGAATAAACACCTTTATCAAAACTTTCATTCAAAAATGAATTACTTCTAAAGGTATAATGTAGATATATTTTATATATTATTTGAAATAATTGGAAGCAAATTCTTCCTGCTCAACTTTTTCTTTGGCAGCTTTATTCATTTTATCAGTAAAACTTAATTGTTTGGTCAAAGACAATTTGGCACAGACTGTTTTTGGCGATACGTTCATTAGAGTGCTCCTGGGACAACTAAGGGTTTGTTATTTGTAGAGCTTTTAAATTTCAAAGCACTATAAACTTTCCAGCCAAAACGTCAATACAAGTTAAGTGCTGTTCAATCCCATTAATCACAGACAGGTGCTGTATAGTGTGACCTTGTAGCTGATCTCTTCTAAGATGTGGCGAACCATTTCTTCCAACTGGGCCAACTCTGCAGCTTTGTCCTCCAGAATCCTTTGGTTGGCCTCATAAGATGTCTCCAACTCTGAGTACAGCCAAGAAAAAAATCAATATCAAACAAAAATATAGGGACAAAGCCATGTGCCGGACATTTACAGGAGTTATTGCACTGTAAAATTAAGATCACATTTTTAATACCTCTGAGTCGCTGTAGTTGGGCACTGCTTTGAGCCAGTAGCTCTTTGGCCTCTTGTTGCAGTTCATCAGCCCGTATCCTAGCCTGAAGCACAGACTCTCCTTTATCTTCCACTAGTTCCTGAACATCTTCAAATTTATCTTTAACCTCAATGTTATACTCCTGCACACAGACACAAGTACAGATCAGAGAGGATAAAAGCATATTGTTACTTGAATTAACTTTCAAACAGTTATGTCATGTTGGACCTGTTCAGCTTCATTTGCGCTCTGCTTGGCCTGGTCGGTGGTGTAGTCAGTGGTCTCCACCATGCGGTTCACTTCCAAATTGTTTTGTCTCAATAAACCAACATCTCTCTCCAGCTGAACCAGGCGACTTGTAGTGTTGCTGAGTTTTAGCTCGGATACAGCAGTTTCTGACTCGACCTGTATATATGATTGCACATTTAGTAACAAATACGAACGCAATGGGTTGTTACAAAACAGCTAATAAATTTTACCGAAATGAGCAGGTCAAGTGTGCCCTTAGTGTTGTTCTGAGCCAGCTGTATGGCATCCATGGCGATACTCTGAGCACGCTCAGTCTCATCTAAAGCCATCTTAACAACATCTGCACTGTCCTTCATGCCGGAGGCCTCTTCACTGAAACAAGGCAACAAACAAGAATCACCCTTTGAGCTTTTTAATAATTCTAAACATTTAATCTGTTTTTAATGATATGGAGTACATTAATATGTACTAAATGCTATTGATGCTATAAACTATAACTATATATATTATAACATTTATAATTGTCTTGAAAATAATCAATCTTATTAATTTTCATGGTTATTACCTGGCGGCCTGGGCCTTCTGCAGAAGGCTCTCAGCAGCCTGGATGTCCTTAGCGCTCTGTGTTAGGATGCTATCCACACTGGTCAACCTGCCCACCTTCTCCTTGATCTCCTCTGTGAGCTCGTGCAGCTTGCCTGTTGATGCCGGCATCTCCAAAGCCAAGACCTCATTAGCCACAGCTTCAATTACAGATACATCTGCCTTCTCATCTGCAAAACACAGTAATACATGTGATAAACAGGCATTTATTCATCATTTTATTGTGTTGTTGTTATGAGTTGACTCACTGGTGAGGAGGTCACGTATTTCTTTGATAAGGTTACGAAGTTGCTCGTTGCTTTGCTCCACTCTCTCTTTACTCTGATTAGACTTTTTCAGCACCTCTAAAGCATTCACCTTGGCCTCATCTGATCGGACCTTGGCTTCCCACACCTGCACATGTATTTATATTAGATAACAGGGACCACATTTGTCTTCTTTGATTTGCTTTGATAAGAAATGCTAATTTACCATCTTGGACAGCTTGTCCACCTCCTGCATGGCGGCAGCAATATCATTATCCAAATCCTTGGCTGATTTTAAGGCAGTTTGAGAGGATGTGACAAGGCTTTTGCACCCGTCTCCTCCACACTGAGATGTCTCATCGTCATTGTGACAGCCTAATCCACCACAGGGGGAACCAGAGCAGATTTCCCCTTCTGCTGAACCTCCACATATCTATAAAAGTGCAATGTAAAGTGCACAGTTACAGTGAGCCATTGTCAACATACATTTAGGTACTGGACCTCACCTTTGTGCTCAGTGGAGACAGGTCAAATGTATTCAGCTCATTGTCCAACTTGTCCAGCTTTTGCACATTTCTTTGATGCTTGCGATCAAACTCTCTTTTACTGCTACTAAGTTTGTCCTCTGTGGTTCGTCGTACTGCAGCTGAAAGCTCCACTGTGTTGCCTGGAACAGTTGTGGAGAGGTTGGCACGGATCTCAGCCATTGTCGACTGCATGTGTGCTTCAGCAATAGTGTCCATGGCACCTGAAAAACAACTTTGTATAACTTCAGATGTCTAACACACACCATATCCTCATTTTGTTAAGTATCTCACCCTGAATATTAGCATTCTTGATGTCGAATACTTGCTGTCTAAGCTCCTTCACATTCTCCTCCAGTTTGTTGGCCTCGTTTGTCAGTTCATCCAAGTTTGCATTTGTAGTATTGGTATCTCCATGCAAAACTTCTAAGGTCTTCTCTGTTGTGTTCAGCATCCCATTTACAAAAGACATAACACCACTTAACACACACAAAAAATGCATTAGTACAGATCAGATTAATATTGGGTTGTTATTGTTGAGTAATTCACTTACGTTATTTGATGCATCAAGTCTTGAATTTGCTCCAACTTGGACGCTGCGGGATTGCTTTCTACTATCTCTTTGACAGCTTTGACATTTCTTTCTAAGCTGCTGATTAATTCTTTATATGGAGCCGTCACCCCACTGGTCTGAAGTTCGGTCACCTGGGACTCTAGGCGGAGCGTCTGATTGGTCAGTTCATTAACAATAGTATCCCAGACTCCGAAGCAGTCGTGGCAGGGTTTACATGAAGGAAACTCGCCCTGAAATCCTCTGGCGCACTGGTCACACCTCATACCGGACACACCCTTCACACATGTGCACTGTCCTGTAGCACGATGGCACTGCTCACTGGAGATGCCCCGTGGGTCACAGTCACAAGCTACAAACATACAAAACAGTTAGTATCAGACTAACAATCATTTTTCACATTTCATGGGTTTATTACTGTCTAGGACCAGGCAATATACAGTTTTATACCAAATATATTTTACAATAGAAATTACAGGTAAATAAAAGATTTTCAGGTTTTTCAATGCATCTTCCATTTTATGTATGCATTTTTTGTTGGTTTTACTCCAACTATTGAGAACTAACTCTGAATACTAAGCTGTATATTATATTTTTCACTATTATATTTGGCCATAACTACTTTCTTTACATCATTCTACTTCTATGTATTCTACTTCATTTGAATGACTGTTACTATTCAACACAGTAACAAAAAAAAAATCACACACACCCACACGCCCACACACCCACCCCCATACACACACCCAAACACCCACCCCCATACACACACCCCCCCACACCCATACACACCCCCCCCACACACACACACACCCACCCCCATACACACACACACACATATACACGCACACACCCATACACACATATAATGAACTGTCACATTTTCAGAATTTTGAAAAATACCACATATAAAATGTTTTGTTCAGCCCTTTCATAGTTTCCAAACAACATATATGTAAATATATTTTGCCTAATCTTTGGGCTGTGGCTTCACTTTGCTACATAAATAAACTTGCATTAGTAGGGTATTGCAACCCATTAATGTCAGTATGGTCATAGCGTCAAATATTTTAAAGAGCTCTGGTGTGAGTCATGAAGTAGGCATGTAGATTTATGAAACAGGTGGGAGATTTTAGGTTTTCATTTGAAAGAGGACACCTGAACACGTACATGATTATTATAAGTCAGTTAATCAAATGTGCCACATCACAACATCACAACATCACAACATTACAACCTCACAACATCACAACATCACAACATCACAACATCACACAGCCATTATATCATTTGGGTTGTGTTTCTAAACTCACACAAAAATACCAACTAGACAACACTTTTTAAGCTAGTTTTTGTAATGCTTAGATTTCCCATTAGTCGATTATCTATGCTATGCTGACAGGAAGAAGGGTCCAGCTGGTTGAAACACTTAGGAGGCCATTATCAAATACAGCGGGGATAATTCGGGATCTCAGTGTCCTCTATGACGAAAATGTTTTCTTGGGAGTTCGGGCTAACATCTGGTTCTCATGAGCGGAGAATGAGAGGTCACAGATCCCCCTGCCTGCACCCCCTCCCTTCTGCTGCTGTCCTTCTATGAGAGCAGCGAAGCTACTGTAGACACATATTTCTACAGATGGTCTCGGAAGAAAGGAATTGGCTTGTCTCACTACCGATTTGTCCTGCAGACAATGAAATATAGTGGATCTGAAACTGATACTGTGTGCCAACTCTGTGATGCATAGTAAAAGCTGCATGACTAATATAATAAAAGTCTCTCTACTTTCGCCTCTAATAACACAATCAAAATAACAACATTTTTAACAGTTCCATTTTGACATCACTCTTTTATAGGACCCACGTGACCTGAAGCAAAACACTCACCAAAAAGATTTATGTTGTTTTTTCTGTGAAAAATTACATACCATGACATTTGACCTTTGGATTTCCCCAGAACAGTTCTCTGCAAGCCCGACATGTCCTGCCCCCAAAACCTGGTTTGCACGAGCACTGCCCTTTAACCTGCAAAAACAACAAATGAACAAATATATCATGAGTCATATTTTCTGTGTAACACCATAGATATGTAATGGTTATATATATATATTTAAGTTATTCAACAACAATAGATGCTTTTTCCAGAGGCAAGGGATTTGTCTGTTCCATGGTGTATTCAGAGACTTCCTTCCTTCAGTGGAGTAGAGCCAATAAGCATGGAAATCTAAACTTTGTGTGTGAGCAACGGGGAATGAGGGGAGGATCTACTATTCACTTGTGTTCCTGTGTGACTTTTAAGTAAATAACTGAATATGGTATCTTTGTAAGCAGTAGACCATATGCTACAGGATGGAAATAAATAGTACAATAGTGATTCATCCAGTTGTTAGTTTCATAGTGATGTTATTTTGTAATACTAACTGTTTTGTGATATTGTTCCTACAGAGTCAAGCTTACCACATCACAGGAGGATTTGAAAGAGTGGTCAGGGTCACAGTTACACCGCTCGCAGCCCTTCCCACTGGCAATATTCCAGGTATCAGCTGCACAGCGGTCACAGTTTTGACCTACAACATTTGGCAGACATGGGCATTGGCCTGAGGTCTGGTCACACTGACAGCCCTCAGGAGATGAGCAGGCCTGAGTTACAGTGCCCTCTGAGTAGCACATGCACTCTACACAGGGGGTAGAGAAAGAAAAGGTGGATGTTTAAGGCATTTGAAGACTTCTCAATACAGACGAAGTCAGGAAACGTTACTCACTCCTACAGTTCTGAGTGGCCGCATTGCCATAGTAACCCAGTTTGCAATGCTGACAGGCGTAACCTTGTGTATGGTACAGGCACTTGAGACAAGCTCCAGTACGAGCATCACAGGAGCCAGGGTCATGCATGTCAATGTTGTTATTGCACTGACAGGGCAAACAGCGGCCTCCGGGCACAAGGGGGTTCCCAAAATATCCAGGGGCGCACTCATCACACCTGGCTCCTGCAGGGATGAAGAAGAAAAGAGACAGAAAGGAAATTAGACCTTTGATACTTTTTGGCATGCCCTGTTTTTTCTTCTTTTGTATACCTTTGTAGCCAGGGCTGCACATACACACAAGCTGGTGAGCCAAATGGTAACAGCTGTCCGCAAATTGACGTCCACTGCGAGGACCGTCAGGGCACATGCAAGGACGGCAGTGGCCACCTGATCCCAGCTCTGGGTTACCATGATAACCATCCAGACACCTGGAAGAAGGAACAACGTGAAACCTGATACTGCCCAATGTTTACAAAAAAATATAGACCATACCCCCCAGCTTTTGAATCCCACATCTGAAAAGGAATATGAATAATGTACCGTTCACAGTGATGTCCTGTGGTGAAGTCTCGACATCCCTGGCACTGTCCCGTTTGAGGATTGCAGTAATCACTGTGCCCATTACATTGACATGGTCTGCAGTGAGGGAAGCCCCAAAAACCTGGCAGACAGTGGGAACACTGACGACCTGTGGCTCCAGGGACACACACACACTGACCTGTGGCTTCATGACAAAAAGAACTGACTGACCCTCGTGGGTCACAGTCACAAGCTGGTATGAAAACAAACATACAGTGATTAGACAAAAACAGTACAGTATTATACTGTTAATGTTATTTCTGTCAATCTTACATCTGCAGCCAGATGGGCTGAAAAGGAAAGTGGCGGGAGCACAGTGCTCACAGTTCCTCCCAACAACATTAGGACGACACTGACATTGGCCTCCATTTGAATCACAGACTGTGCTCAGTGAACCCTGAGGGTCACACTGACATTCTAGGAAAAAGTAAGCATATACATCTAAATCACATGCAGTATGCCAAGTCAACATCTTATGACATAAGATAATGGCAATGATCAAATAATAATGTGTCAGTAATGTGCCATGTCATACCCATAGCTCCGTTGTGAAGCAAAGCCGAGACACTGAAAATGTAGTCGTTACAGATGTCTGTCATACGGCTTTTGACAACACTCTGGCTGCTCTCCAGACAGCGGTAACGTTGAAATGTATCCCACGCACCATCTCCATCAGTCCCATGGAAGATGTTGAGTTCCCTGACCCGGGGCATCAACACCAGCTGAGAGATGAAAAGAAGAGTTAAAGATATGTGGAAACAAACCATGGATGTAAGGAAAGATTAACTATAGCTTTTGTGGACACTTACAGAGTCTATAAGTGTGTAAGGATTGTTGACATCGCTCACAGATGAATACAGAGGTAGACTGATGCGAACTGTGTAGTTCAGTCCTTGTTCAAAGCACACCGGTCGAACCAGCAGTACATGCCTTAAACACAACAATAATCTAGCTTTTGATCTAATTACTTTTCAACGTGTCAAACAGGTATGAATCTATTACCGAGATCCAGGTGGAAGAGAAATGTACTGCTCATCTTCACTCTGGATGGAGTGGCTGCATTGGCTGGTGTAGTTTGGAGGGTTATAGACAGGCCGCTGCACTCTGATGTTCACTCGCTCCCACTGCTCTGGCAACTGTCAACACACATTTATTTACTACATCAGTCACAATTATTAATATACCATCAAGATATGTTTATATTATTGAGCTTGTCTTCTATCTTGTGTATATGGCACTGACTTACCTGTGGCTCATAGCGAATAAGGATGTCATATTCCATGGACTCAGGGATATTGTTAATGTTAAACTCTAGGTAAGCCCCTTCTGGTACATTGACAAAGCCCATACCAGTCCATGTAGGGCTGCGGTCCAGAGGATAAGGCCTTGGTACCACAGTAACTCCCTAAGACAAAGACCACAACTTTGAAGTGTAAATACAGATATGCTAAAGTTAAAAAAATATCCAAACTAACAGGTCCGTGCTTGGCATCCTCTGCTTCATACGTGTAGTGATCCAGAGCAATGAAGTAGAAGCCTGACTCAACTTGGTCACATCGGCGACCAAACATGTGCTCTCTGCATATACATTGCCCGGTGTGGGGGTCACAACTGGGAAGAGAGACCATATGTTTTTATTTAAAAAATGTAAATTGTTACATTACAAAACTGATCTAGTGTCATTACTGTTTGTATATATCAAGGACAAGAACAGAAATAAATCAGATAAACAGAAAAAAATCGAACTAATAGCAATCAAGTCATAATTAGGACACAGAACACAAAGGTCTCACATGCAAATATTCATATACCTTCTGTTGACAAAATAACTTAATTTTTTAAAACATACGTGTTATTAACAGCTCCTCCTTGGTCACAGTCACATGGTCTGCATCCATCCATATCATTTGATAGACCCCAGTGCTGCGGCTAAAGTCAAGGAAGACAAACCAATTAGACTTGCATCATATAACAGATTAATACAAAATGATATGCAAACAGTTAAGATACAAACCATGCAACGATCACAATTATGTCCACCAACGAGGCGTTTGCAAAAACAGCTTCCTGTCTTTGAATCACAGGGGTTTCCTCCAGGAACTGTTCCCAGTGGGTTACAAGTGCATGCTGTCAAAATACAGTCATTAGAATAAGTTACGTTTTAGTAGAAATGTTATAGAAATATGTACTTCTACACCTCACTGAGCTCATGGTCCGTCACCAGGCACTAAACTAAAGAGCTCAGACCACGCCAAGGGAATCATGGCACTCTATACTACACTTCTATCTATGAAGCACTTGGCTATACAAAAAGATCCTCATATATTTGTAAATAATTATTGATGTGTAGTTTTGTTTGTGACCTACGCAGACATCCATCTTGTCCCTTTCCAAGGCCGTAGTGTCCTTGGTGGCAGTTGTCACATCGTTCTCCTTCAACATTAGCTTTACAGCGACACTGTCCTGAGATCAGACCAGCGGAGACATCAGTTTGAGAGTCACACATTCCTCCCTGGAGAGAGCCCAATGGGTCACAGTTACAGGCTGTGGAGACAGAATGGCATCATGTGAGTGCATTTCAACATTGCTATACACTGGATCTGTTGATAAGTATCCAAAGGGTCCACACTGAAAAAAGTGTAGCATTCACATGTCTCAGTTTATTTTATTTAATCAGTCCAGTATTATTTTCTCGAAATAGTCCATGTGGGTTGAATGCATTTCATTTAGTTGGACTGATCTACTTAAGACAATGAAAGATTTTTTTATTAAATGATTATTGCACAATTTCTAAGTAGAGCACTGTTTAGTAAAGAATCAGAGGGTTATAAGTGAGCCTCTTAAAAAAAAGTACAAAGAGAGGATGGCTGTGTTGTCATTCAGTTTAAAGGCACTATTTCCACTCCTACCCAGTACTTAGCAGGTAATTACAATCATGCTTTGACAACAGCTTTTCCCTTCAAAGACTTTGACACAGTTGTTGCATACAACTGCAGATGGTGCTTGTCTGTGTTTATGAAGAGGATGCATTATTCAACAGGCACTGTGAGGCAAGACCAAAAGGTGCACACAGAGGTCATGCTTGGGTGACTTACGTTCACAGACATTGGGGTCCCTCAGGTCTCTGTTGGGGTGCTGGTAGAAGAAGGGTGCACACTGCTCACACTGCCGTCCAACTGTGTTGTGCAGACAGTCTTCACACACGCCTCCGCTAACATTGCCACTTGTAATGTATACAGCCATGTCAAAATGGCATGCAGTAGAGTGCTGGTTACACTCACACACTGAAAATGGATAAATAAAGCCAAGAATAGTGATCTGAAAACTATATAATATGGCCTTTTCAACTGTTATGTATTAATTATTAAAACAGCACTATTTGGAATGTGTTGTTACATACTTTTGCAGGCATGGGTATTGCGCCCTTCTGCAGGCCTCCAAGGCAAGTCATGGTAAAAGTCCTGGCAACGTTCACAGTTCAGTCCTTCAGTGTTGTGATTACACACACAGCGGCCATGAACCTACAAGCAGACAGGGAAAAGATTAATAGTATAAATGATTATATATTTTGCATACCATATATCTACCAATATGTAAAAATATTTTACATAATGTGAATTATTAGTAATTTATGTGTGTACCATTCCTTCGGCTCCGGTTGGTGCTCCATCAATTGGGGCACATTCAGAGGCGTGGCCGTAGCAGAAGCAGTTGCCGCGGACGACCATGTCATAGAGGGCATAGTAGTACTTCTCTTTAACCTCGTCTCGAGAGTCAAGCAAGTTGTCACCCAAAGTGTGCAGCTTAATAAACTTCACTCTGAGGTTGGTAATCTTCAGCATGTCTGAACACAAAAAGACACTATTTTGTTAGATTTTACTACAAAATGAGTGTTTAATATTGTTGCTACTGGCAGTCCAACATGATATTCATATGTCCACAGCATTTGCCACAAACATGGAGCCTGTGTGTGTGCTTTGGTTTGAATATCTTATAGTATATGTGAATGTGCTGAGGCTCAGTCACTTCCTTCTGTGAAATTCTTTCTGTCTGATCTCTGACCTGTACAGCTGTAATTCAAGTCTCTGTTACCTGGACTCTCAATCAGATATTAGTGGGAGCATATTATTTTTATTTTTTTACAAATAGTAGATATAATGTGTAATTTATATATTTACAATGTTTGACAGATGTCTTTTATATGTTTTGTAGTGTGTAGTTTGTGCTTTTTATGTCCATGTGGACCTTGAGTCTGACAAATGAAGATGATGATGATATAAAGACAAATAAAAAAATCTTACTCTGTATCTTTATGCTGTATGGGTCCTCAATCTCAAAGGCAGGGTCCAGCACTCTAAAAATCACCTATGAAAGTACACATGTACAGTAATAGGCTTATCAGTACTGGACAACAGTTTATTTTACTCTTCACCACAAAAATGAACACACACCTCTCCCTCGGTGGATGGTTCGATGTCTGAGTAGCGTGAATCACAGATGATATCGTCCACTTTGACCATTGGAGCGACAGACACACCAGGGAAGGACGCCTCACAGTCGTAGGCAAAATAACGATAGACCTGCCACAACTTCCCAAAGTCCATGGAGCGCTCAATCACCATTGCAGCCGGACGAAACGTCTGTCAAAGAAAGACAGTTTTTTAAAGTTTAAGTTATGAGGGCTGTATATGATATAAAAGTTCAATATAAAGTATTATTTTAAATGATATGTAGTAGCAGTAATTTGCACCCCTAGAGATGTTACATAGAACTGCAGTCAAAATTAATGTTAACTTTTTAACAGGGGACATTTTAATAATTATTTCCCTCAAAGAATTACTTATAGCTCATTTAAAAATATTACAAACATATTATATCTGTATTTATTTGCACAAAGTAAAGTCATCCAGTTTAATCACATAAACCTACACAAAGCTGGGCAGGATGTGCATTGTGTGTTTGGTCGATGACATAGTGTCAGAGATGACGACAGAAATAAAACCAGATGGCCGCCCCAGAGCTGCAGACGCAATAGGCAAACAGCAACTAGTTGTTTTTACTGCTCAACCCTAAACCTCCTCCTCTTTCCCACTGTCCTCCAGAGACCACATTCCTCCACTACAGCTGCCCAACACTCCAGCTATCTCTTTGTGGTTTGTATGGGAAAACTCTTAGGCTATAGTATTTAATATGTATATAAATGTTAACAGGCACCTTGAAGGTCATGATAAGATGTGTGAAATGAAACTCAGCCTCCAGGTCTAGCTGGATGGTCACATTCTCCACACCTGATAAAAAAAACAGAGATAATTAAGACCAGAACCTTTATTTTGCTATAAAACATGCTATTTAGTAGAGAATGCACCAAGGTTTTTCTTTCACCACTTTTCATAATGTGGTTTCTATGCACAGTGATGGGGCTCTCTCTGAGGTCTCTGAGTCATGGTGGGAGCCGTGTAGATGCAGATGGATCTGAAACAGCTGGAAACTGGCTCTGACTGTGGGATTTCCTCACAGCAGCTACTTCCTTCTTGACTTTTGAGTCGTTTCTCAACAACTCAAAACTTTCTTCAACAAATAACAGGTTACTGCTAAGTGTGAAGTAAACAATATTACCCTTGAAATAACAGAAAAATGCCTTTGACCAAATTTGAAACATAGGAGTGAAAGAATATGTTTTGCTAGAGTTAAGTTTAATCACTATTAACCTTAATTTCATGTGATAAGCGTGTAAGGACAGCACTTTCGACTAACCCAAAAGGTTATATGTTGTAGCATTAGGTATTATTATTATTACTGCACATGGGATTTGCTTGGACACATCTGTTTCTAATTAGCACACCTGTTCTCTGCACCGTACCTATAAGCCCCGCCCCCTTGACCAGCTGTGATTGGCTTTGTGATCACTTAGTCTAGTCATTAGTGTGGTCAGTTCCCATGGGAATACTGCCAGCGGAAGCTCACACACCACTGTCCAGCGCTTCATTTCATTTAAACCAGGAGTAATCAGGAATGTTGTTGTAGTTCTGTCTATTTCTCACCGTTGTCAGACTGCCACCAGGTCTTTAGACGATTATGTGCAAAGGTTGTGACCACGTTTTCAATTCTGTGGCTCATGGGGTTATTGTGTTCATTGTACATCCGCCTCGAGTCACAGACAAAACACTTTTTTTCTTCCTAAAAACAAACAGAAAGATGTCAGTTTACACATTTTATAATTACACAAAATGGTGGTTCTCAAATGTACCATAAAATTAGGACTAAACCAGATCGAATCCTATAAAAACAATAAAGATTCATGAAGAAAAATGCATCCCCCCCAAAAAAGACAAATGGAGACTAAGCCAGGTCAAAACCAGGTCAAAACTGTGCCAAAAGTGACACCCCACAGAGCAGCACTAAAGGAACAAAATGGTCTCTAAATTTAACTAAATCAAGGCTCCAAAAAGTACCACTAGAAACAGCCCACACTTCTACCTTCAACATGGTTTCTGTACCACCGTTTCAGACAGTAATAGAATCAGTGTTGAACAATCAAGGACATTTTTTCCAACTTTTATGCAAACTACTCAATTTTTGTTTCTGTGGACGATCCCTTTAAAAATGAACCAAATGTGTTTCAGATGAGTTCAGATTAATAGTGTTTAAATCTTATTGCCGGTGCTCTCAGTCAAACTGTCAAGGGGCCTAGTTTCACAACAGATGTTTTGGCATGCACACAAACTATACTCTAGTTCTCACACACATCTGCACATAAACGTCTTAAATCACTAATTTACATTGTGTGAATAAACGAGAACTTATCTGCTTCAATCCTGTCTTTGGCCACTATGTATAAGTCTGAGCATTGACAGAATAAGTGGCGATACTTCAAGTCAAACTGTTTTTCAACTTTGCTCATCCCCTGAAAATGCATTATAGTGTGTTCATGCTCTCATAAGGACTCCATTCACACTGCAGAAGTGCCAAAGGGTGTTAGATAAAAAGAGAATATCCCCTTCTTCACCCCCTGATCAGTGCACACTCGGACAGGGCCGGGATTGTGAGACATACAGCTCTTTATTGTGGATGGGAATGTGTACGCCCACTCAACCAGACAGCGGGCAGATACTGTATGTGAGTATTATGCAGATGCATGCAAATATGAATATGGGACAGATGATACAAAAATCATAAAGTGAAGAGTAAACATTTTAACACCCACAGAGACTCAAGGGGGGGAAAGAATTTAGAAGCCATGACTGCATCCTAATTGATCTAACCAATGCAGTTCATTCATGTATGTCTAATGGATACTTTTGCAGAGATTCACTTCATACAGTATGAGATATGAATTACAACATCTGCGTGAAATAAACTATATATAGACAATAGATAATAATTACACATTTTTTGTACTGTTGCATTAGCTATGGACCTAAGACTTAGCAGCTCCTCTTACCTCCAAATGCCCCACGATGCAGAAGCGCTCAGGCTGCTTTAGGCCACACGTGGATGAGGCGTTGAGTTTGTGCGCTCGGCCAATGAGCAGGTCACCTGTGGCCGGATAACAGCTGCCCTCGGTGCAAACATCTGCGAACTCTGGCAGCTGGGCCCAGGCACAGCACCACAGGCCTGCAACAATAGTGTCAACTTAACATGTTATCAGAACTACACAGAGAAAAGCAAATCCCATTCAAAAATAGGGACAGTCTGGTATTTTAAATTACATTCACATGAAAAAAAACCTTTGTGGTATTGTTGTTTGCTCATGAAAAACTGGTGACAGCCAGTGAAAATGCGAGTACATTGATTTCATTGCAGAGGGGATCATTTTGACAGCATAAAATTGGACTCACCCAAAGTAAAGACTTGAAAAAGAAGCGGCATCTCTTCACGCGGAGCACTGACGGGTCCCGGTGCGGGTGGTGTCAAGGCCCTCGGTGTATGTTTTGTGTGAGTGAAGGCAGAAGGAGTTGTCTTGTAGAAAAGTCCCAACCAAGTCCCCATCCCACCCAAACCCCACCAACCAACCTCACCCCGCCCTCTAATATTGTACTGTTTTAACGGGACAGAAGCGAGCGCGCCATCTGCTGGACATTTCAGAGAAAACATTTGTTCAAAAATGGTCTGATTAAAAAAAAATGTTTTAACACTGATTATTTTATTGAAACTTACTTGTAATACTAAATCAGTGTTACTTTTATAATTGTTTTACTATGACTTTCAACATGTACAGAATGTAATATGTAATATTTAAATCTAATTGAAATCTTGTAGGCATAACATACCATAGCATGGAGGCTGTGCTGTATGCAGGTCAATGTATTTTGTGACATAATAAAACAAATACAATTATAACAAACATAGAAGTAGCAAACTTTGGATGTAAGTTGTGGGTCGGAACTCTTCCTGTACTGGAGGGATAGCGGACTCTGACTGTGACGGACCGGAAACAGCGTGAGGTTACTGAACTATTTTCACGCCTCTACTCTAGTGTGAAAGGCTGTATTTTTCTATTCTACGTTATTTAAAAAAATTGTACAGAGAAAATAAGGTATGTCATGTTTATTTTCGTGCGCTACTAAAATGTAATTTGACGAGTTTTCCTATTAAAATGTACTTCATCGTTAATGGCGGGAGATTGTTTTAGCTTCACTGTTTCATCCTAGTGGGTAAACGAGCAATTAATGCCATGGATTTGAATTACACTGCCCCTATACCAAACCAAATGTACAGTGATCACGTATGTTTAAAACATACAACGTCATGTATGCTGATGTTTTTCTTTTTCCAGAGTTGAACTTCTCCTGAAGATGTTGAGAAGGGCCTCAGCACAGGTCTGTTACAGTTTCATGGTGTTTTTTATTCTACATGTTTAAAACTTCATATGTTGTTTAGGGCAATTTATTCTTACACTGCACATCTTGTTTGAGTCACACAAAACCAAGCACAGCAATAAGTCAAATCAAGGAAGACTGAATATAACAACATTAACTATTGATCGACGTTTCTGTAAAGATACTTTCTGATATTTATCTGTCTGTGTGACCACAACAAGATGATGTAGGCACATTATATAATTTGTATCTTCTCCACAGATTTTTAGACAGGTGGTCAGGCACAGAAGCACAGAGCCCAGTCTCATTCTGGAAAGATGTAAGATATTTTTGTTGCCATTATTATTATTGTTATTGTGAAATCTGAATGTCTTTGGTGTTTTCCTGCAGCGGTTAACCGTGTTCAGCTCTTGGGGCGCGTTGGTCAGGATCCAGTGATGAGACAAGTTGAAGGTCGAAATCCTGTCACAATTTTTTCACTAGCAACTAATGAAATGTGGCGCTCTGGAGAAGGAGAGGTGAACGGGCCAGGTGAAGAGGCTTTTTTGTGTCATCAGCAATGAAAGATAAATTATTTTAAGATTCTTATAAGCACAAACAACTCTTAAAGGCAGAACGCTCTAAGAAAGCAAGAAATCATTTCCCATCGGTTGCCACTAGATGGAAGTATCTAGTTATTTAGGCTTTCAAGTACATGTGAGGCTTTTTCAAACAGCAACCATCTCCTTTTAGATAAGAATGTTTGTTGAGATATTATTATGGCAAGTGGTTTAACTTGAATAATCTAAATATTGTTTTTTCTTTTAGGTGATATCAGTCAAAAGACCACCTGGCACCGTGTGTCTGTGTTTAAGCCCGGTTTACGAGATGTAGCCTACCAATATGTCAAGAAAGGGTACATCACCACACCCTACACCCATTTTGTAAATAGAGTGAGAACAGGAGGTCATGCACCAAGGGACACTAGCTCTATGGTTTACATTTCAAGGCTTCACTGACACTTTTCAAATACATTTAGTACAATAGTTTGTTCATTTCATCAATTTGAATATGTTAGTTACATAGAGCATTGATTGATTGTGGCATTTGTAGGTCCAGGATTCTTGTGGAAGGAAAATTGGACTATGGAGAGTATGTGGACAAAAACCAAGTCAGGCGTCAGGCAACCACCATTAT
The DNA here is from genome assembly GCA_036025475.1 of Philypnodon macrostomus. Taxonomy (NCBI): domain Eukaryota; kingdom Metazoa; phylum Chordata; class Actinopteri; order Gobiiformes; family Eleotridae; genus Philypnodon; species Philypnodon macrostomus. The sequence continues at coordinate 14,353 of JAVQKC010108927.1, read as the reverse complement.
TGCAGGTTTGAGTCTATTTAAAATCTATTTGTAAGTAAAAATGGGTGCTCATGTAACATACGAATCTTTGTTTTTCTCCACAGATAACATTGTTTTTCTCAGCGACAACGTAAGAGACAGGACCTGAGTTTGACCATCATCCTTTTCCTATTATTCAGAAATAAGACTCAAAAAGCAGCCGAGTGCCACTCGAGTAGAGAAGCCTTATGGCACATTTAAAAGGCTTGTTGGACACCATTGGACGATATATTGTAAATACTATGTTGTAACAGACATGCTAATAGACAACTAATTACGCTAGCTGTTATATACTGTTTCATGTTATTTTCATTATTTGTATAATGTTTGGAGAAAGAGGACATCTTTCATAAAATACCAAAAGTTTTGAAACTTTGGTTTGTAATGGGCATCCTATGTTGAGATATACCTGTGTTGCAAGCATAAGAGCTCAGTGAAGAGTCACAAGTCAGCTCTTGTCTTGAAAAGAAAGTCGGTCTGAAAAGTGTGATAACTGGACTTATTTACGTGCTCAGTCCAGTTATCACACTTTTCAGACTGGCTGTCTTTTCAAGACAAGAGCTGACTTGTGACTCTTGATCTTAAAGCTTTAATATTTTTGTTAGATATTCTACTTTACAATTATAAATATAACCTAATAACCACAAAATAATTTTCTATTTGTCGACAATGTAATCATTTTAATATGCCTTTCATTTCCTGAGTGGTCATATATTGTTCAAAAGAAAGATTTTTGAAAGTATATTTGCGTCAGTGTATTATACATTACTGTATATTGTTTACTCTTAATGCAGTTTGCAGAAAATAATAATAATTGCGAAGTTGTAGACGGAACATAAATGAGTTTGCAGTGTGCCTCCTCAAAGATGGCCTATGTTAAAGGTATTCTTGGCCGAACTTGATTGGTCTCCGCAAGATTTCACTTATTTTTTAATTGGTTGAGTGACACGTCTGTCGCACGTTCTCCTCAATAGGCTTTTGAAAAAGAAGCGAGTGATTGGTTGTTCTGAGGATGTGGGCGGGATCTAGGGCAAACTTTGTTGCCTATGTAGGCTTGTGAAGCTTTAATACTCTTCAAGTGGACGAACCAAGTCTATCAAATTTTTAGACACATGATTTTTCTATTCAAAACGTTTGTTTGATATCGGACAAAAATACATGTATTTATGTAAATAACTATATATTTATGTGTATGTATTTTAGCAAAGGTTTAATGGAAACGTTTCTAATCTGTTGGTTTAAGTAAGGTTTTCTGTAAGCCTATAGTCACCGACCTTTCAAAAAGTATTTCTTAGTTTAGTTCCGACCATTTGCTCTCTGCCCACCCGTAGCTCCGCCCATAAATTCCTGCCTGTCTGCTGTGTGAGAGGAGGAATGAAAAATAAAGCAGTCTGTCTGTCCATGGACCCTCGACCAAAGATGAGATGACAAACAATAACAACACGAGTGAATCTAAGCCCCCGAGCTGCCACTCAAGCGTCTTTCTGCATTTGACCACCTCTACCAACGGCTACCAACGACTACATGAGTTTTTCCTTTTCTAACGAGTTGGGAAAGTTTTGATTATTTTTAGTTTGCCAAACTTTGAACGCAGTAGGCTTTGTCAGGTTGATCAAACTTACATCACACATCTTGGACGCAATCATGGAGATGCTGGACAGTGGTGAACCGTTCTTACACTGGGATAAAAACCTCAGCGAGCTCTCTGAAACCGGCGAGATCGACTGTGCGCTCTACACCAACGTAAGTGTCGTCTGTGGTATTTTGAGGGTTAGAAGTATCCAGATAAATGTAGGGAAACTGGTATCTGTTGCAAATAATCAGCTTGATCTGATTAGGATGGCTTATGAGATCATAGCAGAGGGAAGTGCACTAATCCATTACGTGTCTGTGCCTTGCTCTCCACTGGGAACTTGAGACTTGGGGACCTGGATGCAACAAGTAACCTATAACATCCACAGTTTAGAGAAGACATCAGGCATCAAAGTTGTATCCGTTCATAGAAAATTGAAAGTTGTTTTAACCTAATGCACAAAAAGAACCTACGATTAGAATTAGAATAGACAAATTATACACTTCACAACATCTTGGGGACTCAACAGTTGAAGGTTTCAGGTTTCAGTTTATTTGTCATATGCACATTCAACACAGGGTCAAAAAATGCAATGAAATGCTTTGGATCGGAAGAAATTACTAAGATACTCATGAAGTACTAGTAGCATGCAATAATAGTACATGGTAAAAAAAGTGCAAAAAGAGATAAGTAACAATATAATAAAAAGTACAATAAAAAAGAAAAATACAAAGGTGCAGTAGGATTTAAATAAGGTGTAAGTAGAGTATTTCACAGGTGGTAAAATACTTCAGATGAATTTGTATTGCACATGATATAGTATTGCACATGATACATTCAAATAGTGCGGCAGCAGTAAACATATTACATAAAGTGATAGAGTTCAGTATTATTGGGAGCATTATTATACACTTTACACAAATATTATTATTGTGTAAAGTGTTTAGTCTTTTCCATTGGTCAGACTGCTTTTTAAAGTTCTGCCAATATATGATTTTCTTTTTCCAAGTTTCGCTGAATAGATGTGTGCCAGATTTTAAAGAGCTCTAACGTTTTTGCATTCATTATTATGTAACTTGAAGTATGCGGCTCCAGCCATATGGTTTTCAGGACAACGGTGTCAGCCAAGTGTGAGTTACTGTGTGCACATGTGTGTTTGTGTGGAGATGGAGAATGGGGGGAGTGATACTTTTACAAGAAAAAATCCAGCTGGCTCGCAGGATGGCTATCAGACACCACAAAGGCACTGACTGAGCCCATGCAACACACACAAGCATGCATACACACACTCTGGCATTTGCCTCCTTAAGAAAAAACCTATGGACAGGTAAAGACTTGTAAAGCTTCAGAGAGCAGGCTTGTCATAAATGCAGGTTCTTTAAAGAGGTCCTGAGGCTATACTTCTTGACAAATACCTGCAGAAACTGAACTGTAGCTGCCCTCCTCCTTGGGGTGCTTGCATATAGGCTACATTTTGGGTCATTTTTGTGGGAGGCGTGGTACAATGATCTCTAACATGGACCGTCAGCTAAATTTAGGACCATAATTACAGGGAAAATCGGCTTTACACAAACATCTTGATTTAGCAGTTGGTTGAATTTCATCTGAAACTCAAGCGGAAGTGGTTCAAAGCCACCAAGGCCTGTTCTTGCTCTCCAACAGCACCTTTTATAGATTAATATTGAATTAGCATAATGGTAACATGAAAAGTGACTTTGTTCTCTGTGACAGCACACACGACAACAAACAATTTAATGAATACTTCTTTATCAAATGTATGCTTGTAAGAGGCACTTTATTTAGAAAATATGCTTTAAATGCTTTTGCCTTTGTTTCCACTGGTGTACATATATTAATGCGTGATAGAGTGGGAAGCTGCATTCCTTCACATTCATGAAGAGCAGGTTGTGTTAAGTAAAAGAAGCTGTTATTGCGTTGTGAATACTCTATATATAGTAAAGCATGAATAGTATATGTGTTAGTGTGTGAGAACAGATGGGGGATGTATGCGAGTCAACAAGACTGTACTGTTTAAATCTTTGCCTCCTCCCAAGGTTGCTGTGCCCTTTTTGGTCCAGGCCTTTAGCCGTGGTCTGTTGACATGGGATTCCACACAACAATGTTAATTCTCTCAGTGGGAAATGTATCAGCCTCTGCCTCTCTAAAAATCAAGTCAATCAAGTTTTTCAGTCACATTGAAGGCGGAGCTGTGTCACTTTAATGTGCCACACCAATAAAAGAAATGTCCTGACGTAATAAAGTTGTTTTTAGCTTTGCTTTGTGTGACGTGAAGGAAAAACCTGCCTTTGAAGGAACTCCAGTGTAACTGATTAAATATTTGTCTTATAGATTATACTTATGTAAGGTCAACCTAGAAAAGCTATAATTACATGGCCTACAATCATTATTTATGCAGCTACAGTTGGAATGACAACACACACACACACCTGTCCCAATGTTTCTTTACCACTTGCATTTGTTGGAGAACCCAAAAAGTATTTAGTTATGTTTTAAGTTATGATATATTTTTTGTCAGACCAGATTAACCTTTATTGTCAGCCATTCTAAAAGCAAGTTGCCGTGAATTATTATATCTCTTTTGGAGCAGAACTCTTTGCTTTTGACAGAACTCTTTGCTTTTGACAGACATTTGTCTATTTGCTGAGCACATGCCCCAGGCCTTCTGCACATGCTTATATAATGAGAAGCATACCTTCCATTAGATAAAGACGCTCTTCTGTTTATGAAGTAGACACCAGCTGCACTTATGCATTTATTATTTTATTCAGCAAATGCAAACACTGAGAAGTCAAGGGCAAACAGATTGTTCAACATGCTCACAGTGCAGTGCCTGTTCTCCGCTGGAGCAGGGCATCCCGCTCCGTGTGGCCTCACTCAGCGAGCCTGAATGGTGCATGTGTCTGCTGCAACACACATGCACAGTGTGTGGGGAGGACATAGCAGTTCACTGTGTAAAGACATTATCTCGTACTACCATTTATTACCTGTTTAAGGTATCTCAGCAGCTTTACATATTAAAATCCTATAATGTACATATCAGCCTCTTTCATGATAAAGGGAAATAAAGGGTAATTATTGAAGGCGAGGTGCTGGATGTTCAGGTTGTTTGTATTGTTTCCTGACAAACAGTACAATACAGAAGAGACCTGCTGATCAGGTTATTTCATTGTGCATGTATTCAACTCAGATTTAGGCAGAAATGCTGAATACACATGTGTTTCATCAGTGCCTGAGCTTAATGGAAGCCATCTTTAAAGTCTTTGGCATTTAGAAGAACCTCACAGATGGTTTACACGTGGAGGAAAATCCACTCCAAATCTGATGCAATTTCTCTCCTGACTCTGAAAGTGGCCTCAGACTTCAGTTTGCTGCAGGCAGCCTTTAGAGAAAAGGTATAATCAGTGTGAGGGATCATTATGGAAAATCCACAGGAGCCTGCATTCTGTGAGCTAAAGCTAATTTTACCCCTGTCTCTGTCTGTTGCTGTAGGATGCATAAAATTTGTGTGCGGCTGTGATTAAAAGGGCGTTTGTGTTTTATATCCCTCTGAGTAATTTATGCACCCAGCCCTAAAACAAGCCTGAAGCTGTCATCAACTTCAAAATCAAAATCGGTTCACAACATCCCTTCTTTGTGTTGCTTTTATACTTATTGTCACAATGTTTTATACTGTCCTATTCTTGAAGTTGTTTCACAATGTACCACACATTAAACAGCTCAAAAGCATTTAGTTTTCCTTATGTTCCTGCATGTACTAGTTTACTATTAACAACATAGATATTTTTTCTCTAGGGGCCTAAATAAGTCAAATAAAACTGGATACACTGACCAGTAACTATACACGTGTCATTGAAGACTTTATATTTGTGTGTCAGTGGTTAGTGTGTGTCAGCTTCACAGCAAAAAGAACAGCTTGTCTTTTCCATGGATCAAAAGACATTATTACTTATGCACCACTCATCGGGGGGTAAGGAAGTCAAACTGATGTTGTGTTTTGAAGTAGCCTACATTACAAACAATTGACTGTACATAAAACTACAAAACTACTAAGAAAAAAGAATACTTACAAAACTATAATACTCTGCTCAGTGTGACATAAAGATACTGATTGTTCTTTGTGTTGAGGTGAGGGAGTTCAATTCAGAGAGTGTGTGTTTTTGCAGAGCCTTGGTGAGCAGTCAGTGAAGCAGCGATGGAGAGATGGAAAAAGTTATTCATGTGCTGCTGTTGACCCAGTTTTACAGCAGCAATCTGTGCAAAGGACAAGGGAGAGAGGAAGAGGATGACAGACACACACAAAAGTGTCTGTATCTAACAGCTGTGTTTGGGGAGGCATTAGTTTGATACACTTTGACCAAACTCTATCGTTCTCTGTTTACAACACTTGAAAACTATGGATTAACTATGGATTAACTTGAGTATTCATTGTATTTTATTTTATTTTTTTAAAGTTTGTAAAAGTTGAAGGTTGGAAGAAATGCAGGGATGAAATGTGACGATGTGTTGTCATTTTTTAGATTTTCGTTAGCTTAATATATTTAGTGTAAATTGTAGTTTTATGCAATTTTTATGCAATTTACCTTTTTGTCTCTAGTAGTAGATTTATTACAATGCAATGCTGATTCCCCTGTCTTGTACACAGATAAATGACAATAAAAGATCTTGAATATAAAATCTAACTTTAAATCTCAAATCAAGCAGGAGCTATTTGAAACCTTAGAAAACTTAAAATGACATTGCTTCAGCCTGTACTCAGCTGTAGGAATAAAATGCACTGGGAAAGCCATTGTGTAACATCTGGAGAGTAGCTGTGTTTGGAAAAGTGGGGGTTGCAGTCACTCATCAGTCCATATGAGCAACACTGGAAAGTCTGTGTACTTGTGCTGGGGGTGGACCTCTGAACTTTGAGGAAGCTCAATGGGGGAATCAGCTGGGGTAAAGTTTACTGGAATGGGGGCACACATTGAGAAGTTATTACACATTTTTCCGTAGTTGACCATGGAGTATCTTCACGTGCATCAGACATCAGTACAGATAACATGTCTGATAGGTGAACTTTGTATAGGGAGGATTTCAACGCCTCTCCTGTCTCCAGTAGTGGAAAAGATACTTTTACTTATTGGCATTTACTTTTAATCAAGCAGTATATTTGTTTAATATTTTTTAATAGACTTTTAGTACCTCTGCCTACTTCACATTGATGGATGTCTTGAATCAAGTTTCTTGAGATGCTGTCACTTGAAGATGTTTTGGGATGTGTATTTTGATGCCAGCCTGTGGCACAAGAGTCAACACCAACACACTGTGGGACGTCTGTTGATTTTCACACATCCTGTTGTTTGCATCCATTAACTATATCCCACCCGTTCTCAGTGTGCCTAACAGCTCACTTGTTATTTGTATAGCCTTGCTTATGAATATATCTTTAGATTAGGTCAACCTTTTGGAGATGAGATCGCTAGACTACTGGCACATCTCTTTAAAATGTATGGTATTTATGTGGTGATAAAAAAAAGTCCCAATTGGTTTATCACATATCACTGATTGGAGACAGTTTTTATGGAGCAATTAGTCAGTTATGGGTGACACTGCCATTTTTATCAGGGAGACCTTATTCCTGATAAAGTGGCCAGCTGTGGTCCATATTGTGCTCTTGTAGTCATTCTGCTTCAAGTCTTGACATGTGCATTCAGATGGTCTTCTACAGACATTGATCTTACAAGCTGGTACTTGACTTGCTGTGTTTCTATCTTTATCACCTGTCTGGCTTTTTATCATTATTTGTATTACCTAGGCATTCACTAGAAATGTTCTTTTTATCGTAACATTCCTTGTAAACATTTGGGATGACTTCACCATTGACTGATTAGCTATTTCCACTACAGTGACCAGCAGGGCCACTGGTGAACCAAAGTGTTGTTTGTAAATGGAACTCATATGTGTATGTGAAAGGAAATTGAGCATTGTACACACTTTTACTAAGACCTCATAATGCAGACAGCCAGCCTTGTTGTGGTGGGCTGGCCTCCAGATAAGAGACTGAGGAGCTCTCCAAGGCCTGTGATTTGTCTTGTCCTGTCACTTAATATCAATGCCGATAACAGCGATAACATGTGTATAGCTGGTAGTTCTCATTCTTATCTGGTGTTTGAGTAGGAGACCTCTGGTCAACATATTGGCAATCTATTTTTGATATGTGGCATTGATGGTGACTGCTTAATTCACCCATTGTACTGAGCATTCAAAAGTGTTTATTTATTTCATATTATTTATGGTGTACAGAGGAAATTCCTGCTTTGTGTTGCCATGGTTTTCACAAATGTATTTGAGCTAAGTGTTAAAACAGCTACATAGTTAGCATTCCAGTAGGCACTTGCTGTACTTGTGTGGGGTTGACTGCTCTCCGTCACAAAGGGCAACAATGTCTGAATAGCAAGTACAGTTAGATAGTCCATAGCTTGTAAATCTTATTTCTGAAAGTGTGAATAATACTACCTTTTTTAACTTTTATTATATATAATTTATATATAATTTATTTGAAAAACTATTACTTTTCTCAACTGTATTGTAGTATTTTTATATGGTTGTTAAAAGCTTGAGTATTATCCAGAACTATATACATCTGATATTTTGTGTTAAAGTGTTCAGTCCAGCATGTCAGATAATGCTTATCTTGGCTCACTAAGACACGTGCTGGTGGTAAATTGCTCTGTAGTTAATAGAGGAAGGTAGACCTGTGATAAAGAGTCAATATTTATCTTGACATAAATGAATGTGCACTTGAGTGTGTGTGTGTTTCTATCCGGTTGGAGTGTTTACTTGCGTCAACGATAAATGTCCATGGGGCAAAGTGCGCACACACATGCAGGGAAATGGCCAGCTTGTGTATTCAACATCTGGTTTTGCTTCTTCTAGGGCTAAGTATGTTGCATCATGGGTGCTTCCTTTTCTACCTTTAGATCTTGGCAGCACCTAAGGAGTGCATCCTATTTTACAGACCAATTATAGTTTAGGGACACAGTCTTTCCTGCCTGATAATTTGGTGGTTTAGGACTGTCCCAACACATCTGGTGAGGCCATTACTGTGGGGCCTTGTCACTCGTTACTCTACCTGCTAACTACAGAGCTCAGGTTTTCAGCAGTGGACACAAACTGTCACTTAACATCTGTAACTAACCTGAGTGAAAACCTCCAGGTGCTAGTTAAGAAGCTTAATCTTTACTCAAGCTTTACTATGCAGGTAGCCACGGTCAAGGGTTTGTAAGCTTTCTTATATATTAAAGAATCTCTGTTCACTTTATCAGTCCATGTAGACCATGGCTTTAATTAAATGATTACAATCTGTTCTTTCTGCAGCATCTATTTTCCATTCTTGATTCTTGATCTAGGTCGATGGACTGATTTCCCATTCCAGCTCAGTTCCTCAGGTCCTGTGCCTCAGCTGGAGAGTGTCAAGTTACACATTTAGCCCCAAATAACACCTCTCTGTTGGGCTGTGAATACAAAGAGCTTTCTGTTGTGTGAGATGAGTTACACCCGGTTGGTGACCGATCTGGCAGCACCATGCTACAGACCCACACTGCATTTCCCCGTCACATCAGGGCAGCACTGATGACAGGGAATATAAAACCCCACAGTGTGCGAGCCACCACAGCTTGACCTCTCCCACTTTGTCCCAAACAAGACCAAAACTCTTTATTTAATAGGTCCTTATTTTGGGTGGGTAATGTGTATTCATAGATTTAGGCTGTGGTGCTAAAGTGACAGATCAAGACGTAATCACCGTCATTAATATCTGGTGACACCCTGCTGCACTGACAATTCAATCGAGGAATGTGCCTGGAGCATGGAACTATTACCAGTACATGCTTTTATGTGACGTGCCAAGAGGGTTACTCGCACGTCTTTGCTCTTATATGTTTACATTTTGTCTTAATAATAATAATTCAGTAATGGGTTGAGCTGATACACCCAGATCCTTGATGCCTATTGCTAAGGTATTTGGTTTGTCCTGTCCTGTGACAAGTCACTGATCAGGTTCAAGTTCAGAAGGTGTGTTGTTGGTGGAGAATATTGGTATATATACTACATAGTTCACCTATAGTTTGCCCATAGTTTGCCTAAATCACATCATTTCCCATAGTGATGCATTTAGAGTATTATTTAGCTACCCAATTACATTTAGACCTATCAGAACAGTAGAGCCAGCACATAAATAAAAAGGACCCATGTTAGTAGTAGGTTTAGTCTTTCCTTAAAACAGCTTATCATGGAGTACACAGAAGGGCCACCGCTTAGGTGCAGTATCAGTAATGTATGTAAGTGAATGAAATGGCTCAGAATTAATATTATTTGTGCTGTCAGAGTTTGTAATCCAAACAAAAGCCTGCAATGCTACCTTTTTTGGGCAGCAGCCTTCTAGAAGCAGAGGAGTTAGAAAGTGAATGTATTATACAATGTTTGTGTCGTGTACTTGTGTGTGGAAGAGAGAAAATGCTTAAAGTGACACTCAGTAATTGAAACCACATGCTCGGGGCTCACTCTCCTCCTGTTTCTCTTCTTCCATTATCTCGATTTCACTCTTACTAACTTGACTCACTCATAGCACTGACCTTTTGTTTAAACTAGGTATCTAATATTTATGGACAGCACCAACATCTCTCTCAAAGCGTTCTGTGTTAGATTCATGTTTAGTTCCAGATGTCATTGGGTGAGTCTGAACTGTTTCCACAAGACCCATACTGTCATTGGGCAACCCCACTTAGTCTGCCTTTCAACACAGTTTGAGGAGGGAAAAGTTACACCCCACATTTTTATATGAACACATGAAGAGAGCCTGGATACTTTTGCCAAAATGATGATGCAAGCAACAAGCATGCATCATGACGGACCATTTTACATTAGGAAAAAAACATGTTTTGTCTTTTCCTCACGCCAGTCAAACCAGATGAGCTGCCACGAGCTTCTTAACATGTGGGATGTTGATAGATGGCACAGAAAGATAGCAAGCAGAAAGGTAACAATTGAAAAGGAGGAATGCTGTAAAACAGGAGCACAGGGATGAAAGGGGAGATTAGGGGTGGAGCAACAGGTGTGTGTGTGTGCGTGGGTGTGCGTGTGTGTGTGTGTGTTTGTGTGTGTGCGTGTGTTACTACACAAAAACACAGAATTACATAGACTGATTAAAATGAAAAATGTGTAGCTTTGTATGTGTTGAGGTGAAGAGAAGAATTTGGGGATCTGTTTTTCTGTGCTGAGGGTTAAAACTTCAAGGAGAGGTGGTAATATAACCCCAGTCTCTAATTACAGAACTACTAAATTACTACAATTGCAGGGCTGTCTCTGTGTGGCTTCTTATGGCTGGCTGATATTAAGAGTGGAGGATTACCTTGATGTGAAAAGTGGCAATAAATCATCCGTATAGATGCTTATTACTTTCCCTTTATATTTTTACAGCATTTTTCAGAGCTTCTGGATGACCTCTCCCATGATGCCTTGCTGGGACAACTGCTTAGCGACCCCTTCTTGTCCGGGGTGAGGGGCAGAGGGGAGGCCATGGAGGGAGATGATGGAGAGCTGTCCCCATCCTCTCCGATTTCTCCACACATCACGGCTGATCACAGCTACTCCCTTTGTGGGGACAGCAGACCGCAGTCACCCCTGTCACACCTGACCGGGGAGCATGGCAGCGAAGCAGGTCAGACACATGCTATTACGGTAGCTTGCAAAAGTATTCACCCCCCAGCATTTTACCCTTTTTTGTTGCCCTTAAAATCAAGAAGGTCGCTGATGGAAAATATTGAAAATGATTAGAAAAAATGACTCCACTGGGACCCATCTAACTTGAAGCAGTGTTTACATGAGGAATGAGCAAAAACCCCAGTAACATCACAAAAATCATCTTCAAAGTAGTGTCATGGTTTTAGCTTATTATATTTTTTGACTCTTCATAATTAATATAGGGCCCTCCCGTGGACCCACCACCCGCGGGAGGTACCATGGTGCAATGTGGATCAGGCGGTGGTCGAAGGCGGGAGTTCCCTGCTCAGACTGCTGCCTTCGCGACCCGGTTTCGGACAAGAGGAAGAAAATGGATGGATGGATAATTAATATAAAACTATCATTGTTACAGTAAAAATGACCGCAAGGAGCAGAGCATAAATGAATGCACTGTAAAACGATCTTCCCATGTATCGACTGATTAAATTCCAGGTTGTAAGGCAAAATAAAAAAAATGCTGAGAGGGTGAATACGTCAGCAAGTATTCTAGATATCTTAAATCTGGCACATTTTTGGTTGAGGATACCTAATGAGCCAGGTTTTTTGTACTAAATGTCTGTGATGCTAAAAAACTCAGCCTATTTTGCTGCAGAGTCAGATGGTGAATCGACCGAGTGGCCTATGGAGCAGGATGAAGCCATAGACGGTCTTTTGTGTGAGACCCCTTCACTTCTCCCCACCCTCACCCTGTCTCTGGCCTCCACTGAAGTGCCCCAGGCTGCAGAGGGACCGGCTGTGCCTTCTGAAGCCACCACACCCCCAGTGATCCCCAGGTCTCCTAGTCAAAGTCAAGGAAAAGGCATCAAGGTCAGTGCTAACAAAAGTAAGAAATAATTCATCCTATATATATGTCATGTTTACAATTTGACTTTGTATGTAATTTTAGATTAAAGAGGAGATCGTTACCCCACAGATAAAACTGGAGCCACATGAAGTAGACCAGTTTCTCAATCTGTCTCCAAAAAGTAAGACCTTTTACTGCTTCTTCAGGCCTTCTCAGTTCTGCACTTAGGCTTATCCTGACCCCTGCTGGCATGTTCTTAGTAATTAGTTGCATTCACTCTGCATCAATGAAGCTGGTCTAATTTATTACTTGATCACTTTTGTATTATATTTTATTCATGATAACAGCAGAACTTTTTAGGTAAATATTAGGTTCAAATATATACTCCCCTTCACAATACCGCCTATAGTTGATTAATGGGTCTGCTAACTAACAGCTTCTAACGATTACAACCCATACAGACAGTTCTTAGATAATCAGAATTTTTATAATCGAATTAGATTCTTCTGTGATCTTCAGATGTATAGTGCTTTGTCCTTATCTATAAAACATACACATAAAAAACATGCATAAGTGCTGTATTCACACTCTGCTGCTACATGTGCCATTATTAGAACACCTTTTATGATAACATCTAATTGGTTGTAATTGTTTAAAATGTAGGCCTGGAGTCCCTGCAGATGCCGCCCACTCCTCCCAGTTCCCACGGCAGTGACTCCGAGGGGAGTCAAAGCCCTGTACATGTCCCACCCGGCCTCTCCAGCCCCACCTCACCCACCAGCCCCTCTACATCACAGGCCAGCCTCAAGGTGTCCCCACGAGCTCACTCTTCTTTGTCCAATTCTCCTCTTCTCACTGCGCCCCATGTAAGTATAAGCATGAACTGTATTAAGGTATACAGTATGGTACTTACTTCTCTAATGTCATATGAACCTTTTTTTGTAGAAACTACAAGGTTCAGGGCCTCTGATCTTGACCGAAGAGGAGAGGCGCACCCTGGTGGCTGAAGGTTACCCTGTTCCCACCAAACTGCCCCTGACCAAAGCTGAGGAGAAGGCACTGAAGAAAATCCGCAGAAAGATCAAGAATAAGGTACAATTTACATTTATCAGTAAATGAAACATTTTAGCCTGACCTAAGGAAACTAAGCAGTGTTAAAGTTCCTTTGTCTGTGTTAGATTTCAGCTCAAGAGAGTCGCAGAAAGAAGAAAGAGTACATGGATACTTTAGAGAAGAAGTAAGTCTTTGTCCTGAATATCATTATTTGTTATACTGGACGTCAAAATTGCTTGAGAAATGACCATGCACCAACCACCTTTTGCCACAGGGTGGAGAACTGCTCCAATGAAAACAACGAGCTGCGTAGGAAAGTAGAAACACTAGAGTGCACCAACAAGTAAGAAAACTGCATAAATCATACTGGCGTACATGTTTTGTAAATACTACTTACTCTAGTCAGTTAGTGTGTGTGTGTGTATGAAAGAAAGAAATGCTAATATTTTTAGAACCTTGTCAAAGAAAGATTCACTAGATTAAATGTAAGCTTTTCATATTTACGCTAAAAGTAGATGTTGTATTTTCTTCATCGTTTAGTCAAAAACCAAAGAAAATACATAAATAAAACATAAAGGCATAAAACAGAATAAAACATAAAAACAGGTTAAAAAAACAGACAAGTTTGACTTCTGTCAATCACTAAAAACATCAGCCCTTGTGACAGTCGCCACACACTGACTTGTTTGGACCTCCCGCTAACATCTCTGTTGTTGTTGCCTCGGGCTCTTCCATTATTTAAAGGCATTTATTGGACTTTCTTTCAAAGCTGACTTGAGATTGAGTAGGAATGACAGTTGTTGATACGATGTGTCGTTTCAAATGTATTATTAGCTACCTCCCTGTAGATTTGTTCAGCTGTAGTTTTGCATCCATGCATAACCATGAGGTTATTGTGATGTAAAATGCTCAAGCTGTTTCACATAGATAGTCCTGTTTGCTTTTTTCACACATGGATGGGCTGTATTGCAGTGTGTTGTGTGTGCAACCAGTGAATGTAATGTGTTAAGCAAAGTTGAGTGGAACACAGCTGTTTTTGGTCTCAGTAATAAACTGCTTAAATGAACTGGTCGTATCTGTGTGGTAAACTCAGTGTTGGTGAGAAAGGATATATATATATATAT
>JAVQKC010108903.1:0-15190 GCA_036025475.1 Philypnodon macrostomus | reverse complement strand
AGAGGATGAAGAAGAATCTGGAGGTGACTGTGAAGGACCTGCAGCTCCGTCTGGATGAGGCTGAGAATCTGGCCATGAAGGGAGGAAAGAAGCAACTCCAGAAACTGGAGGCTAGGGTAAAGATACATACACACAATTGTTATTATACCCAGGGATCATTTTTATATTTTCTCACACTACACTATTACATTTGTTTACCTCTTTAGGTGCGTGAGCTGGAGACTGAAGTTGATTCTGAGCAAAGAAGAGGAGCTGATGCTATCAAAGGTGTTCGTAAATATGAGAGAAGAGTCAAAGAGCTCAGCTATCAGGTACTTCATATACAAGCACTGTCTTTACATGAAGAGCAAGGAAATGTCTCACACATATTGTCTTCTGAAGACTGAAGAGGACAAGAAAAATATCAACCGACTCCAGGACCTTGTGGACAAACTGCAGCTGAAAGTAAAGGCATACAAAAGACAGTCTGAGGAAGCAGTGAGTATAGACCAGGGTTAAATCGATAAGTAAAGCTTGATTTGTCACATGCACAGTACATCAGTTGTCCAAAGATGGTAGGTGAATTATTGTGTTGTGTCCACACAGGAGGAGCTGGCCAACACTCACATGTCTCGCCTGAGGAAGGTGCAGCACGAGCTAGAGGAGGCCCAGGAGCGCGCTGACATCGCTGAGTCACAGGTCAACAAGCTGAGGGCCAAGAGCCGTGAAGTGGGAAAAGTAAGCTAACAATCAATCTGAATGCATGATACAGTCTGGTTCCTTCTGTTTTTCTTCTGTTTTAGGGAAAGGAGGCTGAAGAATAAGCTGACTTTGAGAGAAAACTGAAATTCATACAATATGATTTCTGACTCTCACATTGTATGTCTATATTAATAAATGCTTTTCACCCATCTAATAATGTCTACTTTGTTTTTATAAAATTATTATTCTTATTTTGTCTACCTGTTTGTTTTTATTTACTTCATTGTTTGTTAAACTAATATGTATATGTTAATTGCAAAGACAAATACATACTTTTAAAATGTAATTACTTCATATTTCCTTTTGGGGAATCCACTAACAGCTGCTTAGTCACACTCCTAATCTCACTGCACCTGTCTGTTGTGCCTGTGATAGCCCCATGAGTGACACTTCTACTAGGCATTTACCATAAACCCATCATTTCTATAAACCACTTACATGTGTTCTACAGCTGCAGTTTTACTATACACTGTGCAATAAAAACACATGTAGTCTAACATATTTGCTGTTCACTAAGCAGAATCCACATCCATACAAAACAGTGTGTTTACATTGTGGAGGCAACAAAAAAATCTAACAATAGTGTCCCATTGTTGGTCAGAGCTAGATTATCTTAGTAATTAAAATATTGCAAATAAATAAATAAATAATACAATAAATAGGGAAAAAATTATACTTACATCAATTCGTGCTACAATAATCTCTCCCTCAAAAGGCTGCAGTGCTTTAGCCCAGTCCCTACATCATTGTCTGTTCTCTGTCTTCTATTGTCAACTTGTGAGAGGTGAAACTGTGTGGTCTGCTAGATAAACTTTATAATGATGCATCAAAAAACAATGCAAAGATCAGTGCCAAACACTTCTCCGTAAGCCACGTAACAAGGCACAATGCCCTGCTGGAAGTCGAGGTATCGCTTGTCTAAATAGGATGGGAGCAGCTGGAGTGTGGTTTTGGAGAAGCCAAAACATCCGTAACCCTCTCTAGAGATTTTGGAGGTCTTTTAAAAGTAGGCATGCACCTATCGTCTTTCCTGAGTGGGATCTCTGCCTACTGTTTGATATTGTACTGACGGACATGCCACACAAATGCACACATACTCTATGGATAACTCTGGGACGCTTGTTTGGGCCTTGTCAATCTGCCCAAAATTCATGTTTTAATCCTTGGACAGCTGTCTTGAGTCAGTAGCATTTCTCTCAGCATTAGATTATGGACACTGTGCTCACATGAATAGCATAGGACAGATAGGTCACAGTATTGTAAAGCTATAGGGTATTCTGATTTAGCACCAGCACAGTGTGGCTCTATAAAAGGAGTTGAATTAGTTCTTAAAAATAGATCTTATGTAGACAAGAACAAATGAAGGTCAGTATGGTTCAAAATGTCCTGAACTTCTGATCAAAGTGAGATTTAAGGTTAAAAACTGAAAACTGTGTGTTAAAGATCCATACAATATCTATTTATTCTAGTGCTGTCAATCGATATGATTTTTAAATCAGCTAAATCACATCTTTGGGCTGTGATTAATCACAATTAATCATGATTCATATTTAAATGTGCTTTTTGTGATTTTTTTTAAAGTGGGGCCCCAGATGGAGCTACCACCCCTAGCCCCCTTAAGCTGCTATCGCTGCCCCTGCTCCAGCCGCACTGGTCGAGTCCGAGTCAGACAGTCACATTGATACTTCCTTGGGGGAAGGCGAGATTGTAGTCGGCTGACCCAAGTATCTCGCCCTATACAGTGCACATTTATTTTTTAAACACATTGAAAATACCTCCAGAAGCTTTTAGTATAAGTCTGATCTTTTGTCATTCATCTTAGTTGAGTCAGCCCACTTGTGTTGGTATATAAATTGGGTTATAATTCAGAAGGCAAAAAGAGTCAGATGATAGTAGAAAATAGTTTTTGAATGTGATTTTATGAGCATATATTGTATAGGCCTAGTAAGAGCTTGCCAGTGGATTTGGCACTCATGCTGAATAAATATGTACTGTGTATATTAAGACACAGTTATAAAATGAGATTATAGCATGATTGAATAACAGGTCACTCGCTTCCACACAAATAAAGATTCAGAGCTGAAGTGAAAAATAGGCTATGAATAGCATTTTAATCACCAAAGATATAAACATCTAAATATCCATTTTGAATGTTACTGACAAAATCTTTACAAAGTTAGCCTTCTTTTTGCTAACAGCTTCACATCATCTGTACAAAAATGAGGTGGCGTCAGAGACTGGCACGAAGAGAGGAAACTGTCCCGAGTAAACACCATCAGCAAAACAAAATGTTACAGCCAAAACATTCTTGTTTTATGTCAATTAAAATGGACAGAAGTACAGTGCTTCACATTCACTTCCTATCTGCTCAACAAAAGAAGTACACTCACCGGCCATTTTATTATTCAAACCAGTCACTAATCTGGCACCAACAAGGCATTTTCACCCTCACAACTTACACTTCCTGGATATTTTACCTTTAAAAAACAATCTTTGTAAACCCTTGTGTGTGGAATTGGAAATCAACATTTCTGACAAACTCCACCTGGCATCAACAACCATCCCATGTTCATAGTCACTTCAATCATCTTATTTTTAATCATTATTTGAGCTCAGGTGCAGGTAAATTGGTTTGCCTAATAAAGTGGCCAGTGAGTGTATGTCCATGACCAAAGGAAACACATAAATAAATAATTCAAATTCATAAGGTTGATTACAAAATAAGACATATTAAGAAGAAAACAATGCCATTCAAATGCATGCATTGTACCGATGCATAAACCATTTCCACTTCTTTAACACTTTCCATAAAAACACCTTTCCGTCAAAAACATTGGATCAGGCAGTATGTTGCTCATAACTCATCCTCTCTGTGCTTTTCTTGCAGCAAAACCTAAAATACATTGTTTACAGGGCTTCACTGAAGTCAAACTTTCAGCTTGGTTCAAAGTCTCTCCATTTATTCAACCTCAAAGTCCTGGAGAGACGAGTGGTCAAAGGAATGTAAACTATCCAACAGCCAATATGTACATCAATCTGTAAACTGTTCAAAATAACATGCAAATAATACAGTTCCAACATTAGCCTCAGTATTTTGGCATTAAGTCCCAGTATTACATAATAGGCAAGATCCTTAAATCCATGGGTCAAAGAGATATGCAGTATTCAAGAGGTCTTTCGTCTTTGTTAAGTTCAAATAACCATCATGCTCGGTACAGCAGAGATGCACAATAGTAGGTACTTTATACAAACATTCAATCAATCCTGAAGACTGATTTCAAATACATAATATACAGTGTGCAGATGAAACGTATAAGTGCTTTGATACAAGGCTGATCCACAGTGTAGATGACCAACAACACTTAGCAGAAGGGCAGCAGGTTGTGTCCATAATACTACAAAAAGGCAGGAGTCAAGTTATGTCTAGCGTGTTTTTTTCCCTGACTGAGGAACCCCTTTGGCCCCGCCCCTCAGAGATCTTGCCGTTGAAATGAGTGCAACAAGGCACTGCTGGGTGGACACCAGGCAGATGGAGGAAAGAAACAGCATTTTACAAAGAGTTTCTAAAAATAGACATTTCAAAATATTAACACTTGTCTGCGGATCAAACGCCAAGGAACATGACATCAGGGGCTGGTAAATCACTGTGGCAAACAGGCTTTTATTATGTTTGGTCATTTACCCTTTGTGTATTTGTACCTGCAAATTAAACAGACCCGTAATGCCTTTTCTATGGAGAAATCAGTGTTAGCCATAAAATATCACAGAGTATTACAAATGCGGGTTTTGGTAACACACAACATATCAGCTACACTTAGATAATGTCAGAGCCTGGCGAGTTGGAAAACATTAACGAAGGTACCAACAGTTAGCTGTTTTAATTGATGTAGCGTTTAGCAAAGACTGGCAAATACATTTCCTTCATTATTTATAAATTCCTCCATAGAAAATGCATTACAGTCGGTTCACTCAAAATGCTTTATATGCACTGGTCCAAAATGTAGAATTTGCCAAACCATTTCTTAATAAATTGTAATTGTATAAAGCTGCAGGAAGAAAATATTGGTCCACAGTGATTCAGCACTTTCCAAATAAACAAATACCCGCAGACGTCAAAAGCATCAGATATTGTAACATATGCATCGGTAACACTGAAGCTGTCCAGAAGCTACATTCTTCATACATAAGCATACATAAGTGCATTGGATCAAATAGGGTCAATACAAACAAGGACAAAGAGCTTCCCAGCAGTCTGGTAAATGATATCTTACATTTAAGAGTCTGACTGCACAAATAGATAACCACTGTTATTTTGCTGTTCTATCCTGTAGCCTATGAAAGGAGATGCAATTAAACACATAATATATTTACAAACGGTGGTCATCTGTTTGGCAAACTCGCTCAGATTTGGACTTACACTGACGTGGTCTTTGTAGATAGTTAAATAATATCTGACATCAAACTACTTGGCTATTAACTATTACTGACGAGAAAAAGCCAAAGCTCTATTGCACATAAAACACTGATTTGTCGCATCAAGAAAAAAGCTAATATTTCTTCACTTTTTGACCTGGAAGACCAAAGCCAGTGTCTGTGGAAGCATTTTCAGAAATCAAAGTAGTATTTCACTACAACTACAAAGCCTTGACACTGATATGTCTCAAGAAAAGTTACTTGCTTAAGGTCAAACATTGGCATTTCAAACCATGCTATTCTGTCAAAGTGCTCTGCGGTTGTTTTATCTAATTGGGTTTCTGTACATGATGCTTCTTACACTTGAGATAGAAAAAAGGGTTGTGTCAGATAGACTTTACAGCACTGACAACGTCTTGGCAAAAGGTCAAACGCAGGTCAAAAAGACAGTGAGAAGAGTATGGATAATGGTGAAGGCCCAGATCTACATTTAAAGCTGCTTGGCATGTTATTTCAGTTACTACGGAGACACATGCAAAAATTAAAATACAATTTACAACAACGGGTATTTTTTTGCAGAAATAAGGAAAAACTGAAGTTTATAAGCAGCATCTTGTAAAAGAGGAAACTTGAAAACAAGCAGCAGCACCTTCCTATTTCTTATGTACATTTTAAACAATACTTTTGGCTAGTATGCTATCCCAACCCAACATTGTGCTTTTCAATTCTGAAAACTACCACTAGCTACAGCCTACCACTTTATTAGATAGACCTTAAACCTAATACAATACCTTTGACATCTGGCATCAACCATAGAACTATTGTATCTTTTCAAACAACAATTCCAATAGATCATCAATCATCAAATGCTCCACTTGGCATTAAATGTTTATGAACATATGTGCGCGACTAGATCTATTGGCTTGGTGTGATAGTGAGATGAATGATTTGAGCTCACAAGCAGGTAAACACATCTGAGTCAGAGCCAGTGAGTGTCTATGTCCTTTCTTAATGGCAGCACCTTTAAAAATATTCCCCTAATGTTGATAAGAAACATCCATGCTGTAACACATTCTCACTTCAGAAATATTCAGAAGCAATAAGGCAAAAACCACTGAGAACGTTCCTAACACTTGTACGTATGCTGTGCTTTTCCTCGATCCAAAATCTAAAATGTACCTTTGATCTGATGGTAGATCTGAGCCTAAACCTTAAAAATGACAGAGTGGTTATAGTCTGAGAAAGTAGAGAGGCAGGGCTAGCTGAACAAACAGGAGTCCAATGGAGGCTTGAAGAAGTTGGCCACCTCCACACTCCGATGTGTTTTCCTGCAACCAGATTTCACAATTAGATATTATATTGTAGTGTTTTATTAAGTCTTATATTAATTCAATCCACACAAAAAACATTGGTGGTAAGTTATACCTCTGTAGCCACAGCTGACCTGGAGCAGACTGACGAAGACATGGCAACCATTTCACTACTACTACTCGACCACTACTAAACACACCAATCACACTAACACATTTACCTAGGCAAAGCACGTGACATGTATTGCACAAAGGCACAGTGGTAGCAAGCATTGGTTGAAGCAGGACTCTTACCACCAACCCTTTAGCTCCTGAGCCACTGCAATCCCAATCATAGTAATATTTCTGATAGTACTTACTAAGGCACTATAGTCAAAGCAGGAGGTGGGTCCTTTTCGATACCGTGCGTTGCTCAGTACTTCACATGGATTCTCCTCCCGAACTGTTCAGTCTCAGTTAAAAAAACATGACTATGAACTGAACTGTCATTAAGACGGTGATGGGTCAATAATCAGCACACATAAAATAAAAGCACATACAGTATATATAGTATGATGTGTTTAAAAGATACACTCTGTCCGGATCTGAGTCAACTTCTCGATCTCACACGATGTGCAAGGAAGAGTCTCCGCCACCACAAACAGCAGGTTGGTGTTTTCTATTCGCTTAGCGTGGATCAATCTGGAAACAGCAAAGGGATGGGTATTATTATATACACCTAGAGAGAAGGACGAAGGACAAACGGTGAGTAAAAGAGAAAATGATTAGTTTATGAGACATAAAGGTTTAGACATGCCACTGTGAGAGAGGACTTAAGCCTTGTTGGAGATCTGTACTTTGTAAATACTGCCAGTCAATACATACTACCTACATTCCAACATTATATGCCCTTCCTAGTATTAATACATTGCAAAGTATAATGTACATTTGATCCAAAATGTCCATATTATGTTGACACACCGTGAGCAGTTGCCACAGTCCTGCAGCACGTTGTACATGTTGGTGGTGTTTGTGAAATAAAACAGGCTCTGGATGGTCACACAGCTGGCCTGTTTAGTCTCAAATCCATCGACCAGGACATCATCTAAATATAACATGTTTAAATTAGACACTTAAAAGATATGATGCAGGTTTTTTTCAGTGAGAATCTTTACCTTGATAAAGCCAGCTTTTGTAGGCCAGTCCATACAAGAGCTGCTGTATCACTGACCTGGAAGGAAATAGTGATTGCACACGTTGAAAAAACAAAAACATATCATATACAAGGTTTGACGTTAACACTAGTCAAGCAGCCAAATGCTGATAGGTACTCATTTTGACTAGTAACACATACAGTCCTTCTGGCCTCTTTGACCTGATTTTAAATACATTACATTCTTTATCAATTTCTGTTGTGTCACGACCCCTTCCTCCCTGCAGTGGTTGTGTGCTGTATAGTATAGCTGTATATTGTCTTTCTCTCTATACCTGTGTGCAGGTGAAGCTGGAGGCGGAGCATATGTATGTGTGCGCCAGGGCCCGACGCACCACGCCTGTTTATAGACTGCCTTCTGCCGGCTTCCTGGCTCTCTCCTCTCAGCATGCCACCAGTGGCCACACCGCTCACCGATCACTCCGATCATACAAACATACACTCACCTACACTACTGACTCTACAGATAACCACACCTCATTTATCTTATTTTGGTTAACTTTGTCTAAAATAAAAACACTTTTTAGGTATATCTTTTGTCATGGCCTTGAGCTAGGTTATGACAGTTGGTAAGCTTTATTCCAGTTGTCTTTAAATAAGAAATCCTTCACACATTTCTGCTTAGTTAGCTTAACAAAAAACATATAAAATAAATTGTGATAGATTGTTATAGTGGAAACCATATGTGGCTCTTTAAAAACACTTGTGGCCAGTGACTTGGTTTGGAGGAAAAAAATAAAATATAAATCAAGGACATAACAGAGCGACAATAACATTGAGCTGGATATAAAGGTTCTAAAGGGCAGGTGCATGAATCATGTGCAGTCTGAACAGTGAGGAGATTGTTGGAAAGACCTTGCTGCTGGTGTCAATACTGTACATTTACATGACCCACAGTCTCACCATGCCACTGTGGAGCTCCACCAGGCCAGGCTCAGGACGTCAGCTACAGACGGCTGCAAAGAGCAAGACACAGCAAATTATACATGACCTTATAATAAAGGAATGAATCCAAAAGTGTGTTTTGGTTGTACTTTCCTCCACAAAGCACTGCAGTAATACACATAAAGAATATACAGTATACTTCCTCATGGCATTTCCCATTTCATCTGGTCGGTTTTTAGATCAGTTTTGCATTGTTGGGCATGTGACCTGACCTGAGACTACCCAGAAACAAGGCCACCAATTCATTGAAGTCATTCTTAAAAAGCTGTTTTTTCACTACACAAACTCATCTAGCCATTACATCTCTAGCCATTACATCTCATTGATTCATAGGCTGTTTAATCAGTGTAAAAAAAGTAGCACCCCTTCAAACTGTTTGAGAATTGGAGTCTCACCACAAAGAAGCCCCTTGGTGCTGCCCCAGTGTGGCTGCTGCTGATAGGCTCACAGGCAGACTGGTACTGAAACGACTGGCGCCGAGTGTAAATCGAATTGTTGTAGAGAGCGTACATCAGGTATGGGTCCACATCTCCAAAGAAAAGACCCACCTGGGTTTGAACAAAACATGTGAGAGGTATTAGTCAAACAGTGCCACACTGTGACAGGTGATGTGAACTACAAATGCTGAACAGACCTTCCTCCAGTGGTCCCTCTGATTGGACATGACCAGAAAACCACCATCATCAATGAGATAACACAGGAGGTCCTGCATACAACATGGAAGCATTGACATTACACATTATTTTTGTCACTTTATGTTTGTATATAAACTACAGTAAGCTCTTTACCAATGTTACGTGCATAACTTTTATTATTACTTTTAAAAATAAAAGTTTTGTTGTGGTACTATACCGAATACAATCTACTGTTTCTTTTTTTTTTTTTTTTTGCAATAGATTATACACACATATTTTAATCAGGTGATCTGGATAGTTATATTTTCCAATAAGATAATAAAAATGCACGGGGCAGACAGTCATTGAATTAATGAATGTTTTATGTTGTGTTTGAATCCCTAGCACACAGTTATGTATACTTTAAATACTAGCTTTAATGACCATATATAATTTCTTTATGTATAGAATGGTGGGTGGTGATTGAGATTACTTATTGTCTGTACATTTATTGTTGTTTGTTAATGTATTTATTGTTATACATGTATAATACATATGTTGGTGTGTAAAAAATGCATCAACCAAAGTAAAATGATTCTTACATCTGTGTTGGCTTCACAGTCCATCTCACAGATCCTGGATGGCCCACACTGTATGTATCATAAACAACAGTAAATGCCATCACTACATAATAATATGATCACTGGGCATGATCAAATACTGCTGTGTACCTTGTGGGAGCCCTGTCGAGCATCAGACACATTACTTGCCAAGATCTTAAACTTATCGACCCAGGCCTCCATGTCCAGCTTCACCCCAACCACTAATGACCATCACAGCATTAGACCGGTAAGTAATTTAATATAGGACTAATATCAAAATAACATATTCCTTACCTGCAGGTTTGAGAACTTTGCCTCCTAAATTGACCTCAACAGCTGAGCTGACCAGAATACCAACAGTGCCGTTTTCACCACCGACAAAGTCGTCCATGGCTGTTGAGGAACATGTCTATTATAATACCACATGTGCTTTTACAATTGGGATGCACACTGACAAAGTACAATAAAAACAATATTGTTTATTACAATTATGTACATGATTGTATATGACCTGCAGATGTACTCACAGGATCTTAGTGGAGCTCTGAACATGTAGCCCCTGTTGTCCAGGCTGCGTCTGTAGTAATTTGAATTGAAGGGCTCTGGATCCTCATCCCACAGGTCAGCAGCACTGCACACACACACACAGGCATTATGTTATTTGTCTGTTGATAATGCAGTGGTCCACAACTGGTCTGATTGACAAGCTCAATCTTTGTATACAGAGGGTGGTTTTCAAAGTTAGGTTCTTTATGCATTTATGGTGCATGTATAAAATTGCTTTCACTACAAAACAATATTTAGATGATTTATAGGCTTGGCTTGGGCAAAGTGTTACCTTTAACAATTCAAACAGTCACTTACATATTGGGAAATACCCTTGTTATTCCTCCATCTGTGGATGCAAATACTGCCAAGAATCCATACCTGCAACAGATTTATTATTTTATTATATGCTTCATACTGAGTTCACAAGTGCTGGTGATTAAAGTAAACACACGAATTGAGATCCTTGCTCTTCCAGACTCTTGATGCAAGCTGCCCAATAATCCTTGAGTCTAAGATCAGGTTGTGAATGAGATCTTGGTCACCTAAAAATCACACAAACATGCTTGTCAAGTAAACCACTACTGTGTGTGACTGTTACTTCGTTTTTGCATTACTCACATTCATCAGATTCGGGGGAAATGTCTATGATCAGAGAGAGGAAGTTCTGCAGAAACTGTGTGTTGTTGTCGGAGAGATGCAGACGCTTGCAGTATTCTCTGAAAATAAAAGAGAAGCAGTGAAAATCTGCATCGAGACAGAAACACAAAACTGCTGAGGCAAGGTTTGTGGTTTTCACCTTGGGGCCAAAAACACATGTCCTGAAGACTCGAACGAACTGGGAAGCAACGACTGCATATCTGTAGAAAAGAGTCAAGAAGAGAGATGTCTTATGGTGTAGTTAATGTAAAGAAATGGCTATAAAATGCACTTGTGTATAAAAAGTACTAAATCAATTGAATAAATGTACCTACTTTCCATCTCTGTGTGTATGTGCAAATATGTTAAGCAACCGTTAAGACAAACAGTAAAGTAACAATGATTTTAAACGGATCCACTTGAGTGTTTATTTGTGTTGAATCACATGAGAACATTTGCACATTACAGTATCTCCCCATTTACTCACATTGAAGCTGCAGCATCACATCACTGAGGTCTGCTTGGATGTAGTACTCATTGTAGGGTGGTAAGACCAAGCCCAAACTGCAGAGGGCGCCATCACAACAGGACAAACAGGAACGGGGAAGGTGAGAAGAAGGTAGTACAACTTTTACCCAATTTAGCAAGTGGTATGCACTCACCTGTAATCTGTACCATTAATAGGAGCCCAGGTGTATCCTCTGTACACATCGTCAATATATTGCTACAAACAAAAACAAAATATGTAAATTATTTATTCAGACTTGCATCCCCACTACTAAGAACATTTCAATAAACGCAATATCATTAGATGAGTGAAAACTGTTGAAATTACTTGCCTCATCAATTGACTTTAAAAGGGTTTTGACCTGCATTTCACCTGGACGTCCATCAATCATTTGTCGCCGGATCTAGATTTTTAAACAAGATTTTAGTCACACCAGGTACCACCTTAGTAAACATTTGCCTTACAAGTGCCCTTTAATAAATTGAAACACCCAATCAGTGAAATCTATGAGCAAATAAAGGGGAAAAACCAGGACTAAAGAAGAAAGACCAGAAGAAAGTGATGGACTAAATCTCAGTTCAAAAAGCCTGCACCCTGGACTAAACATAATCTAAACCAGGACTATGCAGTGGTCCACATGTCAAATCTAAGAGGTGGTCTCAAACGGCAATAAAATCAGAGCTAAACCAAAGACATCAGTCCAAAATCGAAATATGTGCATTCAACTCACGTGGACTATTTCAAATACAGCATCTTGGAATGTGAAATAGTCCATGCGAGTTGAATGCACAACATTTAACAGTGTGAGTATCATCACTGGGACTAGCCCTTCAGTTTGAGAACCATTACATAAAGAGTAGTTGTAGTTAATACTGCTCATTGGCCTGGTAAAAACTAAAGAACACAAACTGCCTCAAACCATTTTTATTTTTATTTTTCAGTGTTTCAGAGTTGGCAGCGAGTGCTTACCTCTTCTTTGTTGCTGTCCTCCACTTCAGCGTCCAGAAAGTCCAACGTGACAGGCTCAGGCAGGTTCACAAGCTGATACAAACAGAACAAAAGCATTTATAAACCTAGATCTAGACTACACCAGAGAGCTTTTGAAATAAAAAATACCTTAGGCTGAAGATTGGGGTGAAGCAGGAGGTATCCATTAGGATCAATGGCAAATATGTAACCATTGGCTCCAAGCTGTGACAAAATGGGATTAGAATAGATCTTTTATTAACTAGTCATTCTTTTTTATTTGTTGCTATCAATGAATTTCAAACAAACAAACAAAAAATGGAAAAAGTCTATACAGGGCTATACATTTAGACCTAAAGCTTGAATCTGAATTTTTGTTAGAATTAACTTGATATGATTTACCATTTGCATCAGACAGGTCATAGCTTATTACTTGATTTCCAATTATAAACTAAGTCTAAACTTGCGGGTTCTATCTGTTATATAACTAAAACGATAAACAATCAAAAATATTATTATTATTATTATCGAGCACCATTGTTGTCTTTATCTGCATCAGTATGATCCTTACATTGTACCGTGGTGTCAGACGCTTGATCTCATCTAGATGCACATCCACTCCCATCACCCCTAAGATCAGCTGATTCTAGTGTAAAAACAATGAATAAGCTTAATGCTAAAGTTATATACAAAATTTGGTGAGTTCATAAAATAGTCAATTGTTTTACCTGTGAGTTTCCATCCATGGTGAGGTTAAATACTGGTAATGTTCCTGTTACGACCATGCCAAGACCCTGCAGAGACAAAACAATATATAATGCATAGTACAAGTGGACAGTATATGGCAGATTCAATTTGATTTACAATACAGTATTCTTCTTCATATTGGACACCATCTATTTGCCTCTCAAATGTATTGTCATTAACATAATTTAGTCCTGTTCCAGTTACTTTTTATAAGGCATTATATCTTTTCAGGTATTAGTTTGTTTGGCTATTAGCAACATGGCACACATTGCTTACTCACCAGAGCATCCTGATAGACATTGGTCCACTGAACCTGCTTGGCATCGGTCCCGGCAAGAACCATTGGTCGTCCCAGCACGTCCAGGTATTCCTGTCACAACAACAGCACAGTCAGGAATCAGGCAACTGCAGACTTAATACTAACCACAACATAACACATATAAGAGCATATAGAGAAGTGGGTGACCAGACCACAAGGACTAGAGATTAAAGGCACTCCACATAATCCTTTTATTCACTGGAGTTAAAAAAGACTATTGTTGTAAAATTGCCAATTTATGGATTAAAAACAAACAGTTTCATTCTTCTGGTACAAATGTAAATCGAACAGTGTTTTATTATGCTCTTTGTTCATGATTATGTGCAGTGTATGTCTGTTCTACTGTAGGCAATGTGTTAAACCAAGGCTGAAATACTTTCGATGGCGTGTCCAATGGCTGCAACACTTATGAGATTCTTTTACAGTCTGCACTCTGATGAGGAGATGTGTTTTATAGTCAGTTGGTGTATAAAGAGTCTTCCGTGATGTGTTCCTTTAAAGGACCTACATTATGCTTTTTTGAACATTTCACAGTCTAGTTTGGATACATTTAAATGACGATTTTATGTTTTGCAACATCAAACACACAATATGTATCTAATACAAGCTGTTTTGTGGAGCTTCCCCTTTGACTCAACAGCAAACACTCTGATTAGACACCTTCCTCTTTATCTTCTGGGATTTAAACAAAGCCTTGACATCCTCACAGCCGAACACACATCTTCTCCAATCAGATAAGTTGTTAAATTGTGGTAGCAACAATTGTTCTCTGGGTTTGTTTGTTGACAGTGCAGGAGCAGGCAGGAGCACTTCCTATGCTAGAATGGTGGTTTGTCCCGATTATTTACATCACTTCGATTTTCAGCACTTGGAGAGAGGACTATAGCTCAACATAATAAGTCAAATGTGCGTGAATGAAACAATGCATTGGGTATGCGTTTGAGATACAAATATAATGATTTTCCATAATATATTACCTTAAATATATATACATATATATATATATGTATATGTATAATATATATATATATATATATATATATAATATATATATATGGTTTCATCATAGTTAAATCCTGATTTAGTCCTGGTTTAGGAATGATATATATCAGAGGCACTAGACAAACCCACCTGGGTGTTAATCCTGATGGCACAGATGGATCGTATCTCAAAATAGTAACCTGCACCAAGAGAGAGAGACACTTATCAAGTCTGGTCAGCTATTGTACAACCTTATCCAGAACACATAGATGGAGAATAGACTACATCATTATACAGTCCAATTAGCATAAGCAGTACTGTTGAAATATGAAGCACTATGAACATTTTCAAATTGCATCCATTATTATTTTCGGCAATGTACCTAAACCTGGCAGACAGCTTGAATGACTCTCTCAGAGAACTAGTAAAAGTTGAAAATAACTTTACTGTATGCATTATCAGTAAAACACTGTCGGCCCCATACGCCTGCCCCATACGTCTGCCCC
This sequence comes from Philypnodon macrostomus, assembly GCA_036025475.1. Lineage (NCBI taxonomy): Eukaryota > Metazoa > Chordata > Actinopteri > Gobiiformes > Eleotridae > Philypnodon > Philypnodon macrostomus. The sequence goes on along the minus strand of JAVQKC010108903.1, from coordinate 161 downwards.
ATACGTCTGCCCATACGTCTGCCCATACGTCTGCTCCATACGTCTGCTACAACTGTCACCAACGGGCACCTTAATCAGACATTGTGTGATTTCTAAGGGTTTTAATATTGTTAACGAGCCCCCAAACCATGACAAACATGGGAAGGGTCTATTTGACTTTT
>JAVQKC010108889.1:0-50015 GCA_036025475.1 Philypnodon macrostomus | reverse complement strand
GTGTTAATTCATAGTTTTGATGCCTTCAGTGTGAATCTACAATGTCAATAGTCATGAAAAGAAAGGAAACTCATTGAATGAGAAGGTGTGTCCAAACCTTTGGTCTGTACTGTATATATAATACATACGACTCTGTATGCTTAAGAAAAGGCTATTTTTTTTATTATAAACAAAAAAATGTAAACTGTATATAAACAAGGACAACCAATTTCTCACGTATAGTTAAAGAAGTGGTCTTTATTACAGCAAAGAAGCCAAACATTACAGATAAGAATAATTATGAGCGATGAAAATCAATGATATTCTCCCATTGGCCTCTCAAACAGACTCCAACTTCATTTAGTGACCTATGAAGGCTTCAGATTTCAAGGAGGTACAGCAGCCTTCACTGCTCTACACTGTGTAGACTAGCTTTTGACTTGATGTTTTGTCTGCAGGGTATCAATAACATAGGCAGTATTTATTAGTCATCCGATTTTATAAAGGTCAGACCAGAAATCTGCAGGTAACAAAAAATCCAACAAAATAAAAATGTATTTAAAACAATATCAGTTCTTCTTGCAGTAAAATCTTCTGACATGTAGCCTATCTACAGCAGAACTGACGATCCGACAACCGTCAGTGCGATCTTTCCAATAGAGCCTTTAATGATAGTCTATTTACATTAACATCCCTTTAAACAGTAGACCAGGCCCATTCTATTATCATATTTTATTTACAATATTTTTTTCTGAAAACATTTTGAACATAAGCCATTACTGTATCAGGTAAGCTTCATTAAGCTGTGATGGAGCTGGTGAATAAAACACTGAATCATATCCAAAGATTTCAATTCAAACAGTGATCATCAACAAGAACACGCTCAACAAAGCCCTGGTAGCAATGCTGTTAAAATGCTTGTATCAACAAGATAAAGTCCAATGATTAGGCACAATAAATGTGTTGTTTTACAGTCCTGCTAGCTCCACTCACTAAGCCTGTTTGCAGTCAGGGATAATGCTGAGCCAGACACGCAACAGCTTACCCCATCTGAGACTGTAAGAGGAGCTTTCATCCAAAATACTTTGTGCATAGAAATGCACTAATAAAGACTGTCTGAGGCTACTACTGACCACAAACAGCAATGGCATTTTATACAAATAAACCACAATAACATCACAGAGATTCAATAAGTGAAAACAAGACAATACTACTGAAGTCCACCTAAATACTGAAAAACTATGTCTAATGCTTGAATATACAGCTTTGATGGCGAGGCTCTTGAACTCTTCTTTCTCAAACTGAGCTGGTGTTGTCTTTTACACCGGACACCGGACACATTATAGTGCCCGGTCCACCTACTTTTTTTTTTTTCTTTTACCAACATTTCTGGAAGAGTAAACATAGAATGAAAAAAAGAAAAAGATTGTTCTTACAAGCAATGCAAGTAAATAAACAATAAATACAAACAATGTGCTTTAACCATATAGACATATTTACACACAGTCTTTGGCATATGAATAAAGTCAACTACAAAATAATAATTCAACAAAGAAAGAGAAAAGTGTTGGCCGCCAGTGCACAAAACAAAAGAGGCCTGGTCACTTCCAATTCTGTTCAAAACATAAATGGAAAATACTTTTTATTTTACAAATTTTCAGTCAAAAGTCAACTAACTCACTCTCTTCTACCCAACATTTGTTACAATTTGAGTTTTTAAAAGTACCATTTTTGATTTGGAGGAATTGAAAGTGCATTGGGCCCAGCCCTAAAATAAACATGATTTAAGCAATGTTGTCACGTGTTGTACAATATGGGATACACAATACAAAATGCTCTAACCAGTAGATTGATACATGATGCTTCCAAACTAAAAACATATAATTTTTCTTTTACAGACCAAAAGAGCTGCAAAAAATGAAAACAATGCTAACATGATGCACACTGTTAAATTATACATTTAGAGAATATCGCACACAACGTTTTACATAACCACTTCATATTGTCAGATTTAAAAAATAAAACAAATGCCAGATTATATTTTCTTAGTAAACATTTTTTTTAACTGTTTATAACACGTTATACAACCAATTAAATGGGTTGAGAGTGGCTGTTGACCTCTATTATAAAGTAATATATATTCTTCAATGAAATGTAAAAAAAAAAAAAAGATACATGATTGACAGTGAAAAAATAAAAATCCACACCAATAATTCACAGAGTTAGGTGACTGATTTCTTGTTTTTGTAACATACTGGCTGCAAACATGAACCAATGCCCAACACTCACGACGTGGGAATGAGGGGTTTGGAAACTTGAATCAAAACCAGTAGTCCAGCTCACAAGGGAAAGTGAGACATCTACAGTCCAAACTAAGTACTGCGGCTCATAGTCTATGAGAGGAGCTGTGAGGCAAACATCTGAATGGGGCCCCGAGCATACAAGGACACGCTGGCACTGAAAAATATGTACAATAATAATAAGTATATCCTCTGCTGCACTTTGTTCTGGCATGCTTCCTGTTTCAAGTCTGAGCATTTCCCTTTTATTTTTAATATATATGTCTGTGGGCCATTTGTAGGGACGCAAATAGGATGCTACAGAATGGCCCGTCAATGGAGGGAGCTGGGGTAACCGGTAGGAGAGCGACTGATTTTAGGATGAAGATTCGATAAACTCCAGCGCCAGGTCGTAGCAGAAACGGTACTGCTCCTGTAAGCACATAAAATCACATATGAGAACCCCCCCTAGTAAGACTTCAGTTACCTCATTTTAGACATACAAGCAATAAAAATAATCCAATTCCACACCATTCTTGATTTTGTCTTGTTTTTTTATGTACGTTTTTGCAGAAATCAACAGCATGGCACATCTATATGCTCTGACTTCTTCTGCCATGATTGAGTTTAATTTTGCCACGTCAACACAATGGTTTCTTCAACAGAGGACACAGAAACCAAGGCTTCTTTGGTCTTTGTTAGCTACACTTTGGGACCGTATTGTTTCCTATTGACTGTATATCATAAACCAGCCGTTAAGTAGTTGAGTTTGTTTTCTTTCCAGCCTGGCCAACTAATGTTTAGAGCAGTGGTTCTCAAAGACTGGGTCCAAAAGAGGGTTTGCCAAAGGGTTCATTTGGGCTGCCAAAAATATTTTCATATTTCTATATAAACCACTAAAATAAGTAAATCTGAGAAAAATTACAAAAAACTGTGGCTGTACCAACATATGCTTAGCTGATTTAGGTATTTAGGGGTCATTTTGGTAGGTTTGAGATCTATATAGGTGAATGGGTATGACTGGTCAGGCTATAACAAACAAGGTGTCTATATAATAGTTAGTGGCAAGTGAGAAATAGAACATGTATGTGTTGAAAAAAAAAGCCTACTGAGTGGGCTTATATAGTAACTGTCTTTTACTCACCGGAGTGTCCACCATATTGGGTTTGCTATTTCTCAAGGTCTTCACAGCATGGAAAACATCGACCACGCTCTGTCTCTTGGCCATCTCACACACAATGCTGCAAGCACAGAATACCCCGCTACGCCCACCTCCATTTCTGTTAACACACAGATGAGACAATGGTAAACATGTAGTAATATATAACAGCATTAGCAGACAATAATGGATCAAGTCTGAAATGCTGAATGAACAAATGTGGTCACAAAATGGCCTGGTACTCACAGACAGTGCACTATGGTCCTTCCCTCTCCTTCCTCTCCCTCACGTTGCCACTGGTCAACCTGAAGTATCAGTTTGAGGAAAGAGCGCTTGGAGGCGGGGACTTCCCTATGGCCCACCCACCCCAGGTACTGGAACTGACGCACCATCAGATAACCTTCCTGAGGCTAATAAGTAGAAAACAAAAACATAATCTTGTAATTGTATTATCTAGAAGGGTTTAGTTCACAAAGACAAACTAATAACTGTTCTTACCCGAGTGAGGTTGTAAACTCTGAAAAGCCGACTAATAACATCACAGTCCATGGAGCAGGACATACATTCAACCTGGACAGGACCGTACCGTAACATGCCCTCCTCTGGCCAGTACTGAGGGCAGCCCTGTGGACAAAGTAGAGTTGCAAAGTAAGAACATAATAAATAGCTATTGTATGTTTTATTCTACTGATAATACAATGTGAGTGGCATACCTGAGCCAAGTCAATCTCATTCAACATCACAAGACTGGTACATCCATAGTCGTAAACCAGACGCCAGAAGTCTTTGACAGTGTTTGGCAAAGGGTGCTGGGTAACAATGAATGCTGCAGGTTGTCTGTAGCTCTGCAAAAAACAAAAAATACAAACAAAAAAACAAAATGGTGTCATTTCTACTGATAGTGGTAACAATTTTGCCTTTATTTGTAGTTTACATAATTTACATATGTTTTATTTGTGATATTTCTTTATCTTTCTCATTCTCACACACATACACTAACAGCAGAGCACTGTGGGACAGGGTGGTCACATGATCATGCAGCGCACCTATCAGTTGTGGGATGGAGGAACATGCATAGCACTGTACAATGGGCATGTGAACATAGACTAAAAGTGTGTAGGGCTGCACAAAAATTCAGACATTGATACTATTTTGTAGCCATAGTTGTCTAATGTATCCCCCTGAAGGACATATTGTGCAGCTCTACTTCAGTGGGTTTGATATAATGGACCAGTTAGCTTCCTGTTAACTTTATTCTGGACTGTGGCCTATAAGGCTGTACAGTTTATGGTACATGTATTGAGCCAGTCCATATAGGCACTGAACAGGAAGCTAACTGAGCCTCTATAAATATATCCAGGATGAACATGTGCAGCCAGATGGGACTGGAGACTAGTGGCTGTAAGTTTAAACTGAGGGTCGGGTCGGGGTTAGGTTCAATGCAATGAGGGAAATGACATTTGCACAAATGAACCTGTGGCAGAAAAACACTGAAGCCATGAAACAAATCCAGTATTGGAAATTCAAAGCGAAATCTCATTACCTGGTACTCTTCTGACAGCTTGTTTAGAGAGAGGCCAGAAATAAGTTTAGCTAAACTTAGATAAGATAACGATGGGACAAATCCTTAACATTTTTTTGCTCTCTAACATCTGCTGAAAATACTTTTGAATCTTTTTACAACATGCATTATATTAAGAACTACTATTCATCAGAACATAACTACAGCCCCCCTCCAAGCTTTAGAACACGGATATCTTACCTTTGATTTAAACATTTCTATTTGAGTCAATGAGACACAGGCACACACATGATGCCAGTGCGAAACCCCCAAAACAACTGTTTCGTGGCCAGAGAAGCTAGCGGTCTTTTCAGAACCTGGATTTGTCTCTAGCCTTCTGCTTAAACCACAAACACAGCATCACACAAACAGGGAGGGGAGTCTGTGTGCAGTGTGAGTGCATGTTGTTGGGATTACCTAATATTTACATGTATTCATATATTTATGTTGTGTATAGCACCTTTACAGCAGTTTGGGACTGTTATCTGCATGTTAAAAGCCACACACCTCTATCTAAAAGGGTATGTTCATATTTTGTCCCAAACTACTTTTTTTCTGAATGTGTTGAAAATCTGTGAGTATGACTTACATCCATCAGCGCGGCATTGATGTAGTTGCTGCTCTCTCCATCTATTGTAATCAGGAAAGGCAGGCATCTGTCTGGAGGGAGGCCATCCATAAAGCGGTTCTTATCTTGGTTTCTAGGCAACAATGCAATGCTGCAGTCCTCGGGCTGTGGCTGCGGAGTCACCGAGTTTAGAGTCTGAAAAAAGGGTTTATCACATGTCAGTCCAAGTTAAGTAGCCTAGTGTTATATTTTCTAAAGATTGACATTTATATACAGTCTGGTAAAGCTAGCAAGCTCTAATTTCATCACTCATAATTATATAGTGCAAAGACCACTACTTTGACCTTACACATGACTTTTAGGCCCTGACCCACCAGCTGAGAAACAATGCTCAAAACCTACCTGAAACTCATCCTTCAGATGTGAGGAGTTGGTTTGGGAGTCGATGCGGATGAGTTCGTAAAAAGCTGCTTTGAACTCACATACTGGTATGGCTGTCTCTCCACAAAGACAAGCCTCTAGAATGGCATCATGGATGAATATGTACTGCTCCTGAACACATGAAACCACATATTACAGTATTACATGCAACAAAACACATTACATTATTTGAGGTTATAAATAAAACTGCTTGAGGTGTTACAGCAAAAACACAAGCTGTGATATTGAAATCATGACAGCATGCACATATGATGAGTGAAGGATGGAGGATGGTTTATGAAGCTTTTATTAAATAATCAGTAATAAACAAATTCAATGTTTTTTTATTTTATATTTTCAAGCCAGGCAATGGTTCATACATTATGTATGTTACCATATTATCATGAAAGCAACTTTTAAAAGCATGTGGTGTGTCATGTCAGCCTGGGTTTGGTTTGGCAGATTGTAGGTTCATGCTTTGGTGACGTTTTGAACAATACTGCCATCTGGTGTTTATTCATTGCAAGTATTGATTTTAGAGCATTTTCGTATTAATGTGAAATGCAACATGCCATGAATGGATGAAAGATGGACGATGAATGGACCTACATCAGCCCACACAAATATAGGCTGATGTATGTGTCTAAAGTTATTTTTTATTGTTATTTCTACTTTTCTCATGTGATGTGATGGCGGATGGGTAATGCAGTCACCTCAGTCTGTACCATGTTGATCCTCCGAGAGCGCAGCGCCTTCACACAGTTGTAGATGTCCACCACTCCTTCCCGCTCAGCCATGTCCAGCATAATGTCAATGACTATGAAGCAGCCTGTACGCCCAGCTCCAGCACTGTCAAAGAGTTTGTAAAAAGAGAAAATGAATTATCTATCTAATAACCTAAATGTTGGAAAGATAATGGGTTAAAAATGTGTGATTCCTACCTGCAGTGAACAACGATGGGGCCAGCAGAGGGAGGATTAGAAATCTTCACTCTGCGAATGAAGGAAAGTAGTCCAGTGGCGTGATACGGGACTCCGTGATCAGGCCAGCCCGTAAAGTGAAACTGCTTGACTTCACGCACCTCGTTGAAACCACGCTAAATAAATTCAAATGACAACTTTATTTTTGAATCCCATTTAATATTGCTGGCATATTGCTAACTATTTACCACTGTGTTTATTTTGAATATTAAATCTTAGTTGCTTACCCTCTCCAGAGTAAATGTACGGACCACATATTCAGCAAGAGGTTCCACTTCCACAAAAGTCACTTTGAAATCTCCATAGACTTCAGCATCATCTGGCCAGTACTTATAGCACTTAACCTGTTTGAGTAATAAAAATAGCCATTATAGGTCACACACACATCAAGTGTCAGGTCAAAGCAATGGTAAAAATGACCAGACCTATGCATGATAGGGGGTAAATGCATTTTCTACTAAGCTACAAAGCCCATACACTGTATTTGATAATTATTATTATTATTATTATTATTATTATTATCTCACTGACAAACAAACTAATAACAATAATAAACAATAGGGATAATTGAAATGTGTTCACCTCTAACAATGAATATACAAAGAGCATCTTACCCTGCCAACCTCCACCAGATTGGTTACCATGACGATGCAGGCTGACTGTTCCTGCCACACCATCCTCCAGAAGTCATACACCGTCTCATGAACCGGGCCTATGCAAATACATAGCAAACAATTAAGTAACTATCAATCTATAGTATAGTATCTGTATTTTAATACATACCTTGGGTAGCAATGTAGTGGCTTGGTCTCTGGTAGCCCTGAAACACATATAGACCGAATATAAAGCAACAATCTATGTACAGGAGTAAGATATTTTGATTATATTAATTATAATTTATAAGTACTTGTTGAACACTCTGCTCTCCAGTCAGACAATTATGGATGCTTACAAGAACTGTGCCTATTTTGGTGTGAATTTTATATTTTTTAGTGGTGTTCTCAAGGGCCCCAAAGATAAAATAAATATGTCTATTGCTCAAATGGGATTTCAATCTTGTTCAAACAAAAACAAAAATGTATTTATGTCTGTTTGTAACTGGTTGGATGAGTTTTACATTATACAAGAGTGGTTTTGGATTACATTTTCTGTACATTAAAACATGCCTTCACTAGTTTAAACCTCAAGTAATAACGTATGTAATTATGTGAGGCAATATGACTTTAACATGCTTATAAGGGATTTATTCATATAAAGGGGGTTCTACGGTTTATAAATACACTTACAGAAATAGAGGGGTTTGTTTCCCAAAAGAAAACAGAGAAAAGAATGGTATGAGCTGTTGCATGCAGCAGCGGCCTCATCAGTGACAGACAGACAGACAGACAGACAAATGGGAGTGTAGAGATGTAGTGCTGTGGTGCTTTTTGAGGGACGGGAATGAGACAATTGACAGTGATACTTACATCCCTGTACAGCCAAATCTATAGGCCAAGCCACAGGCAGAAAGAACGAGTGGAGGAAAGAAAGCACAACAATGTCAGTGAGAGTCAATCAGAAAAAGAAAAGTTGTATTGACGTAAATGGAAGTTTGAACAGCGCATGCAGAAAATAAAACGTGGTCTAAAGTTAGAATTAGATAAAGCAGGCGGGGCACTTATTGATGCTATTGTTATATTCATAGTTATTTTAAGTCAGAGATCAAATTATATCGTTATATAATTTAATTTTTAGCATCAGGAAGTGTCCAAATTAAGCACTCTAATTCTAGCTTGAAGTTGATGTCAGAAGCAAGCAACACAAATAACGTTTAGTGTTAATGATGATAATACAGCAGGAAAATGCTGTAAGCAGAAACGTTTAAAAAGCACAAAGTGAAAGACATGCAGATGATTGGTGTTAATATGAGAGACAAGATGAAAAACACATATACAATTATCACTAAAATTATATGCTGACAAAATTGCATGTGTGTGATTATTATTATTATTTCCCAGTAGTTTAAAACCAATATAATGCTCTAAAATGCAAATGGAAACAAAAATCTACCTTAATTCAACCAGGAAAGTCTCACTGAGATTCAGAATCTCTTTTTTGCACATATTTTAGTGGTATGCAAACTCCACACAGAAGGGCTGCCCGGTCTGAGACCATCTTTAGGACCCCTAATACTGTATGAATTACAGCTAATACCACATCTTTTTTGCATTGTAGAAATTCTACTAGACAGTGTTTTGGTGAAATCTAATTTGTTTCAGTATTACTATAATTCATATCCTACAATGAACTGCATTACAATTGATAGTACTTATAACAACACATTTGCTAGCAGAATTTGGGATATCAAACCAATCTGATGACTTCAGGACAGATGGGTGGACAAATGGAAAATGGTGAAAAACAACATGTTGATACCACAGAAATGCATGAATATGTCGTGCTTTTGAACATGACTCGATGGCGGTGGGATGGATGACTAGTTGACGCAATAAAGGTATAGAGGCCTGACATACGAGCGAGGGAGTGTGGTTTCGTTGGTTTCGTTGGGAGCCAATAGTAGCATTCGATGCGTTTCCACTTACATCGATGTAGTTGGCGTTGATGTAGTCGGAGGAAGGGTCATCTTCTATGGGCTGGAGGACAACCCTTGAGTGGTCATCTGGATAGACGAAAAAAATACAGTGTAAGTAAATGGAGCAACACATGCAGTCCAAAAAGCCAAATACTGCACATAAAATATGTAGAAATGGTACTTACATGCAATAATGTTGCCGTAGCGGTTTTTGGTTCGATTCTGATCCTTCTTGGCCACATCCCAAGAGGCAGACTGGCCTTCAAAGAAACTCTGCATTACCGAGAACAAAAAATAAATGTACAGAAAATGCTTGTTAGGCAAGATTAAGACAGTAAAAGTAGAGGTCCATGTAAAGTGCTATAGCTGTAACACAGTAAAAGTTAATAAAGCAAAACATGTCATTAAACTAAGGGCATTTCAGTTCACAACACATGTTGGCATACTGACTCAACTCTTATGCTTACACAGTATTTCTGACTAAAGATGGATGCTTTTAACTATGGACCATATTTGTGAGTTTTAATAGTCAACTAGCTCAACTTAACTGCATAATTAACTTTTTTCAAGTAATTTTATTGTGTCATCTATATTCTTTTTTTATGACCTTTATGGCACATTCATTTTGAAATCAAATGCACAATATATTGAAATGTATGTAATTTGTCACAATTATTATTTCACTTCAGCCTAACCCCTGGCCTCTACAGCAACATCAAATCAGAGATGGTTTGGGCTGCTACACCATTCACTACTAGTGGTCAAAGCGGTAACCCACAATTTGATGTTGCTGTAGAGGTCAGGAGAGGGACTAAAGTAAAATAATAATGACAAATGATCTACTTTACATCATAGAACAGGGTCTGATGGTTAATTTTCATTTTGGACTACAGCTTTAAGTAAGACTAAATCAACACATTGTCTGACATCATGACATCTATAATAGAATCCTCACCTCATACTCTTCCTTGAAGCCATAGCTGTCAGAAGTCTTCATGAGGTTGATGTGCTGCAGAAGGTCAGCCACTCTGATGGCAGGGTGCAGCTGTCCCGTCTGGTAGGGGGACTCGGTGCCCTCACAGTGATACCGCGGGACGTCCAGGAGCCTGCTGTTTTCCGCGGCTGAGCCTGTGTGGTTCTCATCTGAAAATAAGACAACACACATTTACTCATTTACACAGTTTATTTTTTGTTACAATTCAGGTCTAAGTAAAACGCATATATGTTTTATAAAATAGTAAACCATAATCCAGTATCATATATACTAACAATGTTTTAATCTGTAATAGGTGTGTATTCATTAGAAAAACTAAATTTGGTAAGTTTGTTGCTGACTATATGTACTCACCAGTTATTGGGACTACAAGTCAAAGAAGCAAGAAAAGGAAGAACAAAAGTATTAGTGAATGGGGAGGTTGTGTTTTAGTCTCTACAGTAAACAGTAAAACATAATGATGCAGATCCACAAACCACACTGTGATGTGATGAAACGAGTGCACACGGACAAAGCACAGTTTAAACCATGATATGTAGGTAATGATATGGATGATTTGCACTGCAATGGGCAATAGTAATGTACAATCTAAACCTGCTAAATAACCACCTACTGTAACCTAAGTGCCCAATAGTTCCATCTTGACCACTATTTATGAAGTGACAGTGTTTATTACATCTAACTTGTGCTCTGCGGACATGTTAGCTCATTACTGATTGTTAAAGCATTGTTAAGCCCTCGTCAGACCACTTTACAGAATACGTGACCCGACACTTCTGTCTTAATTTGCTACTTCCTGCTTCTTCTCGCGACCCTGTGATATGATTGGCCGGGACAGACTGTTACTGCAGCCTTCACTCCGCATTAGAAACTACGGCACAGTTAATTAGCACGGTTTGGTGGCACGGTGGCTTGTGTGTGTGCCCTTTAGGGTATGTTAGAGCTCTGCATCTAAGCCACACTGTCAACACTAGACTAAACTAAAGATAAACAAGTTGGAAAAACATCCGGCTTGGCACTGGCTTTCACATTTTGCACACCGCAGCGGACTCGGGCAAGAAAAAAGCAACAAACAAGCCTAGAGGAATAGTGGATAACGCAGATGGTAGGTACTCAAGAAGACTTCAAGCGAAAAAACACTGTGTTTCTGCCAAGGCTTTGGGCTTTGTGATGTCCGTGTCACTTGAAGCCACAGTTTTTAATTTGCAAGCCTTTTTTTTGCAGATGACAAATAATCCATCTCCTCTTAAGTGCTAAGTGTCTGTGGTGGTTTAGAAGATAGGCATGGCTTTAAACAAATGCAAAATCTGTAGAAATAATGAGGCCTCAGAGGGAACGTGATGGTAATTACTATGAATATCAATAGAGTGATCAACAGGGAACAGAAAACATGGTGTGAATCCGGAATGACTTTTAACCTTTGGAACATAGAAAGTGGTAGGGTGGTTGAAGTTTTATTACCCCCAACAATGTGATATAATACAATACATTTTATGTACATTTAATGAGAATGGAACCCAAATTCTATTTATATTTGTATATTTTTTCAGTTTGCACAAATACAGCTGAAAAGTCTGGCAAAAAGCATTTATACTATATTTTCCCCAAACCACTTTACTGTTAAAATAATGGCTTTATTGATGTCCTCTACTGCCTGTTGGGAATTTCTAGCTGTTATTTCACTAAGATTGTAACTTAAAGCAAATACACTGAAAGCTGTATTTTGATGTTCTTTCTAATCTAATTAACAATATACTGGTGACCCAAATGCCTGCAGGACAATCACACCAAGGGAGACAGAGAGAGGTCAAAGACTATAGAGGTCTGGACACAGTGGGACGTAATGAAGACTGTGACTGTGCTTGACATTTGAGCCACTACAGTCATCACCGATTAGGGTCGACACTAGGACCTATTGAGACTATTAGACAAATGGGATAGGTCTATACAAGCACAGTGGGACATGTGGTGATGAATGGGTGGTCTCTATGGGGAACTGGTGACTATGATAAAGTCCATCCAAAAGTCTCACCTAACACCGCAGTAGGAACCAAAGGGTCGTTGGGCACTGTAGAAGGAAACATTGTGAGGAGGTGTTGAAAATCAACATAGTATTAAGGCTAATGGTTAAAGCTATATACCAGCTTCAAGATACACAACTGTTATTTTTGGTGTTGCTATGAACTGCTGTAAATGCTTAAGTCTGATTAATAAAAAGGTTGCATAATTAATTCTGAAGTGTCTCAGATGTTACTATGCAATATGGGAACATCAGATTTCGCATTACACATGCATATAAAAGTGTCATACTGTAGAGTAACTGTGCTATCACAGTTGTACATAATAAAGTTGCACCCGGTGTGTATTCTGCTGCTGTAGCCCATCTGCTTCTTGTGTGGTCAGAGATTGGTTTGCTGCCATGTTATATTTTAAATAGTAGTTTAAGTGACATACTGAATGTATATAGTGATGCAGATTCATAATTAAATGCTAAATTATAACATAACGTTTCTGGTGAGACCCTAAATATAGCCATATAGTTTATTGTGAAAGCATTCACTGTACAGTTATTATCCTGTCAATGGTCACAACAAATCAGTATACAATGAATTAGTTATTAATGCTATTGAAATAGTTATTGATCCTACATCTGTTGTTGTAGTTGTGGCTGTCCATGAAGGTAACAGCCATAGGGTCCTCTCCATGCAGCGTGCTTTGGTCAGCGTAGCTACGGTCCATTGCATTCACCATATGAGTCATCTCCTGCCTGGTCGTCCCAATCACGTCTTTGCGCTTTTTTGCCAGTTTCCTGTTTCAAAAGCAGAGACACCCACAAGTTAATTCATTAAATCAATTTGAATTATTAGCAAACCCGCTGACCACTGCCTCATGGTGTAGTTTCTTGGCTACACAGGTAAGACTGAGGTCCACAGGCTGCTATTTTAGGGCAGGAATTGTTACATATTTCAAGCCAGGAAAAAGACCAAGCAAGGAGAAGAGAGGAGAAGCTTCTTAAAATGGCAGCATGTAACAGACATTGCTATAGGATAGACTTAGCATAAGGATATTAGCATCTATACAAACCAACGGAAAAGGGCCAAGTCTCAATAGCAATGGGAAGCAACTTTTTAACAAAGATAAGCAAGAGATAAAAGCCACCACCAAATACACTGCTTAGCTATAGTCCTTATAAATAGACAATAACTGGGTTTATAATTGACATATGTACAATTTTGAACAGTTTTTTTCCCCAACAAAAGCACAGTGGTGTTATATTTTCTTATTTGTCATTTTGAACTGTTTTCTAACATCAGACAGATGCCCAGCGAAGAAAAATCACATCTCAAGTCACCGAAAACATCAAGGTATCGCTTTTTTAGCTCTGTCGGTGTGTACAATCCATCAAATGCCAGGAAAATCACTGCAGAGGAATTAATATGTCAAGCATGACAGAGCATGCAGGAGCGTTTGTACCCAGAGCCATAGATAGCTATCAGTTTTGGACAACATAGAAACCAGTGATTGTGGTTTATACTCGGGTCTGTTGAGAGAGAGGAGAAACTTCCTTCTAGTATCATGGCAATTTGTTTCTCGGCTTGAGTTTCAGCTATTTTATGTTGTCAAACTGATACAATGTACGGCTCAGACTTCTTCCTGACAAACACATAAAAAGCATGCTGTTTTTATCCAATATGTTACCTCCGCTTTCCCAAAAACACCACCTCTACGATGCATATGTCAATACACACAGACTCAAACAGGTTTAGCTGCTAACATAAAAAAAACGTCTTTCAAAGTTTGAAAGAAATAAGAAAAACTAAGACAAAGCAGGACTACCAAGACCCATTGGCAAATTGCATTGTAAGAAATACAAAAGGTAAGGAAACATTTGTATCTGTGATTCTTGTTTTATGCTATTTTCGAGAATAAACAGAAGAAGACGCATTTTAATTAAATACTGGGCTGAATTATTTCCTCTACTTCACTTTGTCAGATAAATTTGTTACATTGGAATTACAATACACTTAGCCTAAAGTTGGACTGTATAGTTGAGCTGGACTGTGGAAATAAAGAAAATAGAAGATATGATTACAAAAAAACGTATCAATTTGCGAGCCTGGATAAACTTTAATATTGTTTTGCATAACTGTGTGAAGTTAGATGATATGAACATACAGTGTATAGAAATAGAATCCTTCAACATTTTCAGTGTTGGCAAGAAACATGGAAAATACTTTAAAGCAGGATGTCCCCAGTAAAACAAAAAGCTTTTATTAAAGCCTAGTGAAACCAAAGAAGCTGTCATTTTGTCTCCACCAGGAAGTTACACCGCTCAGATCCACCTTTAGAAACACTATAAGCAGGTTTATACCATGTGAGTTGATGGGCGGATGGATGGTCACATGACTACATGCACACAAAGAGCTACGAGTCACAAGTGCAGCATCCTTTTTTCAAAGATAACACTGGCTTATATAAAGCCTTTGCACTGGCCTTTAGAGTCTGCTTCAGAGCAACTTTGGAGCATGTAGAGGACACCGGGAAGAGGTCGAGTCACTTTTTGTTCAGTATTTTTAAAAATCTGTTTAGTTTGTACTAAAATTCAAACTAAATATAATTGTCCATATCTAGTTATCTTAAACAGACCAAAGTGAATGGACCTCTGACCCAGCGAGGCGTCAATGAAGATGGCTTTGACTGGTTGATCAGCTGAAAATGTGTTTTTCTTGAAAAAAGTATACTGCATCTTTAAAAAATAACAACAACTACTAGCCACTAAAGATCGCCCAATCAATATAAGGTAAAACAGCAGCCGGGTGAGCTGATCGTTGGTTAGTTAGGTTTACTTACAGGTAATAAGAGTATGAATAGTAGGTCCTCCTGGGGTTGTGAGCCAATCAGAAAGCAAAGAATGAGACACAAGGGTCATGAATATGCAAATTAGGACAATATACTGGCCTGTCCCAACCAACATCAACAAAAACAGGGAAAAAAACAACTTTTGAATTTTTCTTCTAAAAAACTTGAGGTTCATGCATGGAAATACACACTAGGTGCTCTCTATTTAGAAAGCCCAAAATATTCTGATTTAAAAAATATACTAATAGGCTTCATAAAAATGCTAAAAAATAAAGGATTTCTTTTTCCACATGCATTTTTTTCGCTTCACATTTTCTCCATTGGTTCTATCCAGGCACTATCTGAAACTGCCTATATTGACTGGCCCTGTCCACTCATACAGCCAGTCCGTCAGTAACACCAGGCATGAGCAAGCATGATGCCATCCCATTTTAAAGATGCAGTATTATTGTTCAAAGGGTTCAAAACTGGTCAATGGTAATGATGGTTGATCTCCCCAGAAACTATAATGAAGCAGTTAACACTACAAATAACATAATCAATAACTTTAAAGACAATGCTTCAGTTGATGTATGGACATGTGCTGTATGTAAAGAAAGCAGATGATTTTTGTGGTAAAATATATAACTAAAGAGAAACTTTCTGCTATACTAAAAATACATTGCATGTAGCCCACATCTTTTAGTTATAATTAATTATTATACTTTCACACCAAACCTATTCCTTATGAACCTATTACATGAATTAGTGTAAAAACAGCAGTGTGTGGGATGTAAGAGCAGGACTCCATTCAGTTCATTACAGACTGCAGTTTTGTAATTGTTGTTGATTTGCCGAATGTCATACTGATTACTTGTAATGAGAGTCACGCCGTGTTTTCCTTAAAGCCCGGGGCCAGATGAAATGTTCAGAGGAAATTACACTTCTTTTAAAATGCTGTGGTCTTCCTAGAAATGTGTCGGCGATAATATCCTTATCGCTAACTTTGTGGAAAAAGAGATCAATCCAAATGTGAAAATCGTAGAGCTATAATACATCTGCAGTACATAGAATGGTAATAACAACGCTTGCTAATTCTTAATCATCAATAACCAAAAGCTCTTTCTGTTTGCACTGCAGTGTATTGATGAGAATTGTTGTACTGCTGTTGAATAACCACATGGGGGAGCCCTGCAGCAAGTAAACACAGCTACTCAGAAGTCAAAACATACATTGAAAAACCCAAGCGCTGGCGTTAGGTCCACTTTCCTTGTCTCCATCAGACAATTACATTTTTTTTTAATCCCAAATGTCTGGCAGTCTAGTCACTAATCTTTTTGGGAACATTCATGGGGATATACATACTTTGTACCGTTTCTGAATACAAGCGTTGTTGAGACATATTGTAGTATACACACGAATAGAAAATATAAGCAGCACTGTATATCAAAGTAATATTTAAAACAATACATGCTGTTGCAAAGAGGTTTAATGGCATGCTATTTTAGATACAGATTGTTCCTAGCCCTAACTCTATGGATTAAGTAGGAAGACCAATTCGGTAATATACCCAATCAGAAACTACTTACTATTCCTTAACCACAAATCATTTATAGTAAAAGATATATATATACATAATTGTATTTTAGTGTTTCTGAGGGGAGACCAACATTAATGGTGGATGGATGGAGGATGGTGTTACACTATAAAGAAAGTACCGCAGTGTCACACAATACAATAGAATGGCCACTGTTTGTTTCTATGTGTTGCTCTGCGTCTGCATGCTGTTGGTGCATACATGATCTTGCTGCTGCTGTCAATGTACATCTTCATACATTTTTAACTTTATTTCACACATGTTGTTGTGGTTGTCTGTCACTCACCTTTTCTTGACCAAGAGGATGGCTACCAGCACTAACAGAATGAAGACCAGGACTCCTGCGCTTATCCCGGCGATTTTTACAACCCGATCTGCACGTTTCTCGGGGTCAGGGATGACTTCTGGTTCCTCTGTAGCACCTATAAAAGAAAAAAACAAGTTTACATACATTTTAGTGCAGTATGCTATTAAAAAAACATCTGATATGCAATAAACAATATGACTGGTGATAATTAAATACACTAAATGAGTCTAAGCCTTTTAGGACATAAACCAAAATATACTAAAGACTAAACCAGGCCTTAATTTAGGTCTGAACTTGGAGTATACCATAATTTCATTTTCATGTGTTCACAGTATTTCGATTTAAGGATGTTTTAATAAATTTGCAATGAACATCCAAATACACACTAACCTCCTACTCAGAAACAGAGTGCTCTAGTTTCATAGATTCTCATATTGACTATAAGCCTGTTACCCAAATAATGTCAAATCCTGGCACTATTTTCAAGTATTTACAAATCCCTGGATGACCTGAGGCTGCAAAACTATGCCACCTCGCTGCTTTGGGAGGTTTCTTAATAAAATGCCCTCACATCAGGGAAGTGGTGGAGGTGATAAGAAAACACAGGCGGTATTTAAAGAGAGTCTAATCATGGCTGTGATTAAGTAAAGTGTTAGGTAAGGCAGCTGCAGACAAGGGGCTGGCACATGCTAATATGCATTTATAATGTAATTATGGGCCATGGTCTGACACATTTCATTATAAAAGGGTCCTATATATAATACTGTATGTCTAGTTTAATAATATATTCTTAACTATTCTGAATTGTATACTGTTATTTGATATGTATGCCAATATATATCCTAAACTATCACATTTTAAATAATGTTGTTATCCCATAAGAATTAAAGTAGTGTGAAGAGGTTCTCAAATGATGGTTTGGGGGGCAAAAAAATGGGTCGCCGTGAGGGTCATGGGTGAAATGTATAGTACTTGACAACAATACATTACATAGTGAATAAAGATTTCAACTGCCATATAGATTGAGGTAAAACATATGAAAGTCTGGTTCTGTAATAAGTGCGGCACAAAAAAGTCAATCTTCAGTAAAATCTGATGAGTTAGGAACCACAGCCTTAGTATTACAAACATTTAGAATGCCACCAACAAATGGTGTTTTAGCAGCACAGATGGATGGTTTGGTTTTAACAGTCCATACTTGCAAGTGTCTAATGCTTGTCTTGTCAGAAAATGTTCTAAACATGTAAAGCTCTAATGCACTCACTGGCCACATTATTAAGCAGACTTTTACCCTATAAAGTGGCTCCTGGTATGCTCCTTTATGTTTGGTTATCTTATTCTATAGGCAGATGAATAGGTCTACCTAATAAAGTGGTCAGTGAGTGTAGATGTGTGATGTTTCTGTTACTTGATACAACTTTTGTCAAAAGCTAACAATCAAATGAACCCAATGCTTTCATAAAGCACCACTAAACTAAAAGCAATAATTTCATTGTAAAGGCAAAAATCAACAATGCCTCTCAGAAAGATATCAGATGTTTATCCTATCTTCTCCGGCGCTGGGTCAATAGTGAAACAAAAAACATCTTTCCCACACACTTCCCCGCTTCCTCTCTGATCTAATTGGGCTTTTCTCACCGGAGACGCATGTAGTAAATCAATTAGATGTCTGTGAACTGTAACCGCACCAAACATTTGTAATAAACAGGGCTCTGACTGCTTCAACGCTTCAATCGACTGTATACGTATATTGTTTTTCTGTTTATCGCGGGTCTCTTGTCTCTAAGGGGAAAAGGCGCTTCTAAAATGTGATTTAACTGTAGCTGGTCCGCTGTTTCTGCTCCAATGTCACTGAATGTTACTTGTACTCAAAGTCATTTCTGGAGATGATGACTTCTGAGGATTGAGAGAGCTCCCTGTTTTTGAGGGATATTCTTTACAAAAATGCAGCTGGAGGCGGTGGAGAAGTGTTTGCTGTGGCGTGGAGTAGTGGCGAATAGGGATACATGATGTTAGACAAGATATAATAACCCTGTTGAATAATAATGATGCAATTATCTATTTCATTTTATAACCCATAGATATAGTTCAATACAGATTCAGAAGTTTGATTCAATTTCAATTTATGAGCTCCGGAATGAATTGAGCAGTCTGGGGAAATACAAAAGATAAACAAAGTCTCTTGTTTATTTTGTCATAAACTAATGTGATTTAATAGTGTTGACAGGTGACACTGTAAATTTTATTCTGATTGCAATACATTTAGTTTCCTGTGATGCGGATATTGCGTGTGCTAATACTGGGATATAATGCAATATACTGTGCAGCTGTGTTGTGGATGAGGAGAAAAAGAGCATCTGTTTTTTGCTCCTAAACTCTACTTAGTGATTTGATCTCATAACACCAGAATATTTCATGCGGTGACATAAGAACATTACCACGTATTATCATAATTCAAAATAATCCAACGAGACCTATGAAAAAACTCAATATAGAGCAATACATGTATTGAACAGTAATCCATTCTACTAATGCCACATGTCAACAAATAGCTTTTCTCTTGATCTGCACCTGCATTTGTGACATTACTGTTAGTCTCTAAAAGTAAAATGTTCTTATGTAATATTATTATGCCTAACTGTGTCAGGGGAGCATATACTAGACAATGGTAATGCTAGTAGTATAGATGTGAATGTATTGCATATTAAAGGTATGGTATGTAGGATTTGCATTCAAAATATAGGTCATTATCAGACCTATAGAAATCCTGGTTATTTGACACGTAGTGAATATGAACTGGGGCGGCGCTACCATGAGGCAAAAGTAGGCAGTTGCTTAGGGCCCCAAGCTTCCAGGACCTCATAAATGAAGCCTTAAAAAATATGTATGGGTAAAAAAAGCATGATCAAGTCAATACACCTCACTATTTTCGTATTTTCAAGCATTCGGATTGCTGTGGACTGAGAAATCTCGAATTTATTTTAGGTGGGATTTACAATGTGCCAAATAAAGAGGCCCCCTGCCAATGTTCGCCTTTAGCCCCCAAATCGATAAATCTGCCACTGAACGTGAATATTTATATCTAAAATAAGTAGAGGCTGTTTATCAGAGGCTGTGGTTTCAAAAAGGCATAATATAACTACAGTACATTTGACTTGATGTTAATGAGGCTCAGAGACTATGCAAAAATGTAAATGTTATACCTTTAAAATTAGTATTCTGTAATTGCTAACCTGAAAATGTGCAATGAAAACAATAATCAAATCCTACCATCAAAATCCCCGTTTGGCAAAAAAATACACTTGTAAAATGCATGAGACAAGCTTCAGCACTTGGACCTGGAAACCTGGAAACAATAGTCTAAGGGCAAAGTCTGACCCGTCGTAATAATTTACACTGGACTGCAAAAATGAATTGAATAAGAAAATGAGGCTTGTTCTAGCTTAATATTTAAACTTGGGGCTCTTGTAAGGTCACGAAAATACTTTTTGCAGTGGAAAAACACCACCAAGAAGACATTTTTGTTTTCATTTAGTGTCAGGTTTGAACTATATTGTCAGGTCAAAATCACATGGGAGAAGGGTTACAATAGCCGTCAACACAAAACACCATTTGAAAGGTCTAGGATCTGACCTCATAATGTCGGCGGAAGAGCCCTTAATGTAAAATGTATTCAGGTCAGTTCACTAACAATCACAAGCAACAGCTATCCCCGAGGCTGCAATGACAAGATACAATGGCCCAAATGACCTAATGGGACCAGCCTGTACTTTGTTCAAAACATGTCTGTGTGAGTGAACGCACACATGCCAAAGGGACATAAAGGGACAGTCATACAAGCACTTTGTCCATTAGTGCATCATAGAAACAAATTTAAAAACGTCCCTCTAAGATGTCTTGTATTTGTATTTGTGACTAAATAGGATAGACTTATGCACTTTTGAGACTTCTGTCATTCTTCATCTGTTCATCCAGATGTGATTGCTGGACCTAATTTTTCTCCCTGATTGTTTTATTATAACCCACTGCTTACAAAATCAAAGTTTCACAATTTCATGAACATAATTAGAAGGCTTCAAATAATCATTAAACTACTGTATTGTTTGTCTCTGAAGCTTTTTGGGCCCTGACCCACCATTTGGAAACCACTAGTATACAAATGAGAAAGGTACTCATAACCCCCAACACATTTCAAACACCTATCTACACCTGTCTACTTTGATTGTTTAGTTGTTTTAATTGCGGTATTTGGCCTGAATATTACTTAATAAATCTATTGTTTTACTTAGATTATTGATATTGTGTGTGCTATAATAACATATTTTCCACAACTGTGAAATGGCTGACAGCTTCAACTCCCCCATGCTAATGTATTTTACAGTTTATCCCTGTTCTTACTGCGCTTGGCCAACCTCTGATCCCTGCGTCGCTTTTCTGAAAACACTGTGTGCCTCCTGTGTGTGTGCGTGTTCGTGCATTAGTGTCTATGAGCAGATGTTTGCACTCTCCTGGTGGGATTACAGCCATCTAAACCGGTATGATAATCTACCAGCATATGGCAGTCAGTGGAAAGATGACATTTAGACTCTGTGGTCCTCAATCTGTGATATAGACAAACAACTGTATTACCTCATAGTCATTATATGGGAGTGCAAATGTTTTAGGCCAGTTCAAGCAAGCATTAGTTTGATTACTAAGGTTTTGTTTAGGTTATATCACAAAATGCAAAGTGAGGAAGATTTTTTGTTTTGTTTTTTGATCTGGATTTTTACAGTATCTTACCACTGTGACAAGCCCATTGCCTTAGGTTCTAGTAAGTAACTATCTTCGCATGGTTTAACAAAATAATGGAGTCTGTTTGGGATTAGTATGAAGAGACAGAAAGAGGTGAGCAGCCTACAACCACTGATGAAATGGTGGGGAGAACCTACCCTTCAAATATGTAGTGGGCTTTTGACGAGTGTGGTCAAACATTTTGTACATTTGTTGATTTCTAGTTTATTAGACCAAAGAGGATAGAGGGAATAAAATGGCTGCATTAAGAAAATTGAACTAATGAAAATGTGCTGCTGCTAAAATGTTTTTCTTTCCTAATTTGTAATTAGTGAGACACTTTCCATCAGTGCACCAACTGACCAAAGATAATCTGTGTACTTACCTTTAGTAGCTAGCCTCAGACACTGTGTTTTAGTCTCCTGTGAATGAAAGGACACATTAGGCTGCTATACTGAGTAAAACAAAACATTCAAATGACTTGGTGATAAATGGCCCAAGTAAAATAAAATGTAGCTGTAGCTGTTTTTAACTAATCCAAATATGTCTGTTGACTTATTGTGTTAATTAATATTTTCATACTCGTTCAGTGCTGCTCACGGCTTGAAGGTAAATGTTGTAGTTCTTTCTTGGAGCCAAAGGAGGATTCCAAAAACCCTGAAGATAAAAAAAGGATTTACATAAAATAACAAACAAATATTGCATGCCTTTACTTACTACTATGACTAAACCTGAATACTACAAGCTATTTTGGGTTTTGTCTGAAAAACTGAAAAAAGTTGATATCTTTTAAGGCTTGGAGAAAAAAGCCATGGGTTTATTAACAAGGACTTTGATTCATACAATTGTCTTGGCAAATGTTCGACAAAGTAACAAGCAAACATGCTACTGTTTGATGAACTCCTATTGAAAAGCTGATTCGCCAAGATAAAGTATTGTGTAATTTGACTAAATAAAGAGCAGGTAGTATGCTAGACTGTAGAAAGGAGTTCTCGGCTAGTGTATTTTTAAAAACTGTTGCGTACGTAATGATGAAGTAAGATAGGTTCACCTGGTATGTCTTGTTGTCCCCCACAGTGAATGGGAGTGGCTCGGGCAGGTTACTGGGAGAGAGTTGGGCGGCGTAGTAGTATGGAGATCCACTAGTAGATGCACTATGGTAGGACACCGGCACCTATTGGGAAAAATATAAACATTTAGAAAAGCCTAGCACCCATATAAATACAATGCAATTATGTGTATTTATAATCACCTCGTAGCAGTCAGAAGACGCTTGCCGACGAGACCTCTGTGGGTTCACTTCCTCAACCACAATCTGGTATGCACTGTTACAAAAAGGTGGTGATAAATTTTCTAACAAATGTTTCAATGACATCACTGCTACTACTGCTTGGATGCAAAAACTGACTTTAATGATTTATTTACTGCTAATCGGTGTGTTTTTGATGTATTTCAAAGACCTGCCTTCATGTAACACCCACAAATGGTTACCTTTACACATATGCTAATGAAAGTGTTTTTCCAACTACTGAATATTTACTGAAATTGTAAGATATTTTTCTTCTACCTGATGGGAGCTCCCTTGGCCTGGGCGGGTTTGAGCAAAATGGTGATAGTTGTTGCAGTTTCATTCAAGAAGGCCTCTGATCCATCATATTCCTCTAAAGTAGGAGCTGTAGAAATATCATATCATTGTAGTTATGCATTAAAAATATGCTTACGCCAATCAACCATAACATTATGACCACTGACAGGTGAAGTGAACAACACATATTATCTCTTCATTGTGGCTCTTCATGTTATGCCTGATCTGCTACCAAATGTACAATTATAGCATTTTAGATCAATTCACCTGAGATATTTGTCGTTACATTGAGTGTGGTTGCTGGACCGAACCCTTTAGAGGTGGAAGCCCTGATTGAGAGCTGGTAGGTGACCCCAGGATGAAGCTGAGAAAACAGGTGATGTGTGGCATTCGAGGGCAAAGACACTGTCAGTCCGGGACGCTGAAGAGGCACCGAGGGGTCATATGATCTCAAGCCAAAGTAAGTGAGCTGTAGATGAAAAAAGAGAATGGGTTAACATTGTTGTTTCAACACATTGTGATCCCTATATGTTATGTACCTCGTATTGAATGATAATGCCATTGGGCTCAGTCGGATCCTTCCACATGAGTAATATCCTGTCTTCAAATGGAGTAGCTTTGAGTGACTGACTGGGAACTGGTCCAGGGACTGTGAATGCGGAAATACAAAACAATTATTATTATTAAAATATGCAATTGTATCTTTCCACCATTTTATTTTATAATTTTTATTTATACATAGAATTGGTGTTGTCCAATGAGAAGAAATCAATACAGATGAAACTACTTTTAAATGAAACTGGATAAATTTACAACCAATGATTCATACTTACATACATACATACATACATACATAATATGGAATCAAAACACTGCATAAGATGCCATGCCATGTTGACGCAAGTTTAAATTATGAGGGCTTCTGGACCCACTTTTTTTTCTTGCCTGTTTACCCATGCTTACACAGTTCATCTTTTATCGCTGTAGCACAGCAAGACGTAAAAAACATATGAAAATGTATCATATGAAAATAATGTTTCTTTCATGACCATTCCACTTGCTTATGTTCTGTATTTTTGTGCTGGGCTATACTGTATCTGTCAAGTATGTAGTGATTGCTAAAAAAAATAAATTACTCAGATCTTTTGTGGAAATTGTGTGTGTCCAATTTCATACATACCATCCTCATCAGTTTGAATGATGGTCTCATCACTTTCCTTGCGTCCCTCAGGGTTGGTCAAAATCATCTTCAGACTGACGTTGGTGTAGGGAGGCAGGTTTCCAACTATGTGTCTTGGAGCTGGGACCGAAAGTTAGTTACAAAGAATCACTTAAATGATAAAATTGAAAGTGCTACAGGCAGTATTGCAGTAATATCAGTGCCCTTAATCAGGACTTAACCAAGATTAGACAAAAACTAAAACTACTATTAAAACAGGACTAAGTCTTTTAATAAAGTAAAACATGACTTAAATAGGGCTACAGAAGGACATGCAGTGTGTTGATGCCCTCTCACCCTTAGGGTCCATGTCCAGGCACTCGGCCTTGCTGCGGTTGCTGGCAGTCATGTAGTGGTAACAGATGGTGACGTTGAAGGTGTGACAGCGTGTGATGTTGTAGCCCAGAGACTCCCAGTCCACCGCGATCAGACGAGACCTGGTTTCAGCGATCTTCAGGCGCTTCGGGGTCCGCATCGGCTCTACAGAGAAACAGATCATATATTAATCACCAATCATCAAGTGCAGCAAAATGATGGTAAAATGGCTAATTGGATAAATAGGTATATTGCTATAACTATATGTTTTGTTTTATATAAAAGCCCCATTAGAAAGATACTTGGCTTTTTAACTTTGGGCTAGATTAAACAAAAACCTAAAAAGAGCTAAACCAGGACTAAACTAGTTGTTTTCACACAGATGAGGAGCACATGTATGAGATAAGTAGGTAGAATATTGTCTAAACCAGGACTAAATCAGAAATAAACCAGGACTAAACATGATATATTTAAAGTAATTTGGACTATTAGTAATGTTTGTCAAAAGAAAAATCTAAATCAAAATGTGTTTTTGCAATGCAGACTTTGCAATTGCTGATGCCAGTTCTTGTATATCCATATCCACTTTATTGTTTCTGACTGCACACTTTGCATCATTACCTGAATTCTTCAATAAATGAACAAACTGTGACATAAATGTGCTGTGTATTGCCAGGAGGAACCAACAAACCGAGTTGACTCAGCATTGTCCCCTAAGTGCCACACAACTGTATTTTATGACCCGCCTATTCCTGCTCTTCCAATGCCATTAAGCCATTTGTAAAACGCAATAAGTCCTACAAGGTACGCCTTTGATTTCTATCTTATGTGGATCGAGAACTGTTATTGTCAATATAATCTACCTCCTCTGCTTTCAGCTCGGGGCTTTAATTACCTTAACTGGCTCATTTAACCAGATCAATAAGTCCCCAGACCCCACCTACAACCACACACACATACACAGGCACATACAATAGACACACAATACACACTTTCTTCAAACTCTGAGGTAAGCCACACAGTTCCTAATCCATTAAATCAGAACTAAACCAGGACTAAACCAGGACTAAACCGGGATTAAGGCAACTCTAAAATAGCACTTAAACAGGACTTAATGGGGACCTTGTCTAAACAATGACAAAAGCAAGACACATCCAGGTCTGAGCCACGGCTAAACCAGGACTTGACCATAAATAAATTAGGTCTGCTAGCCAAGTCTAAACCAGGACGAAATGGGATCAGACCCACAGTATTTCTGTGTACGGCCCTGCCTATATTATATAAACATATGTTATTGTTCAATGAGGAATTTGCTCATCTCTGTCCCCTCTCTTCAGTGGTATAGTGCCCAGACCTGGATTCAAACCAGGGAAGAATGAATGCCTTAATGTAATTTGTATTTAATGAAGAGACAAGACTTGTGCATAAAATCAACCCAATCCCCAGTGATCCATCCAGTGTAAAACCCAGTGCAGTCATTTTGCTTGTACCACAGTGCTGTCCTCTTTGTCTCCTCAACCCTCCCCATCTACATGTTCTCTTCTCTGAGATTGGTTGCTGCTGGTTCTCTCCAGACTGGAGGATCAGCTCAGTGCAGAGGGCTGTAGATAACCTCACGAGTTGAATAGTTCTGGTTCTGTGCTATGACAATGTAAAATGACTGCAGTAGACCGGATTGTGTGCTGTCTGTGTGTGTTACTATGCGGCAGGTCGTGGGGGAGGAAGCAGCAAGGCGGCAGCGTGTGGAGAGGGGAGGCGGCGGGGGGCGAGCAGTGAATGTGTAGAGAAAACCAAGAAATGGGAAATCTCAGCACCTGTTTCCAGGGCAACAGAGGTCTGAAAAACACAGGCAGGTTGGACTTTTATTCTCCGAGCTGCACTGCCCTCTGGCACCATATTCAGACACCTCTAATGACTGCAAAGCACTCAGTCTACAGTCCAGCTTCTAAAACACACACTGTGCCTGTGAGCTGGCCATGTAAAAGCATGTATGTAACTGGTGACGGGGGCGACAGCCTTTTGACAATATGGAGATGTTGCGGTGCGCACGTGCGCGCGGGCTGTTAAGTGCATACAGAACATATGCGTCCATTGATCAGAGATAATGATTTACAGGTGACGTCAGTCTGATGTGCCTGGGCTGCAGTCACAGAGCCGCCTGACTTGGAGGAGGGACAGGAAAATTCCTTTCTCTGTGGGAGACATTAGCCCTGTGATCTCATGAATATATTATAGCGGCTCATTGTGCAATCAGGAAGGTATACTCTACTGTCAGGTTACGGCCGGTTAATAACACCGCTGTCTTGTTGTCATTAGGGATAGAGACTAAAGACTAATTACACCAGCTGTAGGCCAATTAAAATGAAAGTGAATTAGGCTACAACATTATAAACATCCAGTCATAGAAATAGACGAGTGTGCATAATAGCTGACGAACCAGGTAGGACCTATAGGCTAAAGAGGAAATAAAGCTCAAAGCGGATAATTGCTCATGGACGCTCGACAACAACGGTGATCAAGCAGCTCAGTGTTGTTCCCAGTGTTAGCTCGACTGCGACACCGTCGTGGAGCTAACTGAGTGTCTACATCAAGTGGCCACATCGTCTGGCAGCTGGCGCAGCCGGAGGTAAGTTAGCTAGCTCAGCGCTCTACACTCTCACCACAGTGCGCAGCTGCCTTGGGTCTTTCAGCGACATGTAGCTAAAAGCTAACTACTAAATGTTACCGAGAGGCTAGAGTTACTCAACTCAGGATAGCGAAGAGACATAGCAGTGAAGCTACTGGTGCCAGCGGTGCGTAAAGATCCTCCAGTGTGCGGCCACCACCACAGCGCTGCAAACTTCTGACTGGACCCAGGTGTACGGCTATGTCAAACACATGCGGCATTTGTACGTGTTTTGGACATGTCTACTTCGCCTCGCTGTAGGTTCTTGTTGTAGGCTAACGAACGTTTAATGCATTTATTCAGCAGCTCTTCGGGTGAGTAATCGCACATTAAGTTTGGGGTGTTTTGTTTCATTGACGTTTTCGCGCGAAACTGGAGTGGTTCACACCAGGCACCAGCCGCTTTGTTCTGCGGCGCTGCATGTAACAGTGTTTATTGTTGTATGATGCCTACATGCTGTAAGGTGCGCAGGTACAAAGGTGCATGTGTGTACGCTTGGACATCATTAGTTCTTTCATTTGGACAGTTGAGGATTTCACGCTGTTTTTCACGTTGTCTCGATCTTTGCATTGTGTATTTAATTATTTATTTAATTTGTTTATGACACGAGGCTTTATGTAACTTTATAACACGGGGCTCACTAGCTTGTTAATTCAGAGACACAATAAATTGATCAATGAATAATATGCACAATGGGGCTGTAAAGTGTGTAGAGTCGTGTCATTACAGTAGGCTACCTGTGAGCCAAACTATTGTCAGGGATTATCATAGGTCTACCTGTAGATTTTACTCTGTTTACTGCGCACATGTGGTTATACAGTTATTATGTGTTCTCTTCAGTTCTGTTATTGTGATAGCTTGAAGTTTGGAGCAGACACTTGGGTTGTATCACCCCTGATCCTGGGACGATGAACATTAGTACAGCATAAATGTGAAATCCACCTCCTTTCTGTGGTTTGGAAAAAGCTGGTTTGTAAACAGACAATAACAGTGTATAGTCTACATTTCACTCAAGTTAAATGCCTTGTTAAGCACTTACATGTAGCATTCTTTTGACATTGTAGATGTTCATGTCTTTAATATGTTCCTGCACATCAAATATTTCAGTATTGGATCATGAGAATTATACATTTTGAGAGAACTGCAGATGTCCTCTCCTCTTTGCTGTCTAAGGCTGCCCTTACGTCACTTACATTATACTGATATGTTGCAAACAATATAAAAATCTCAAAGTGCTTTTCAACTGTCTGTAATCTACCTCTGTAGCCACAGCTGCCCTGGGACTGACGTGTCCACAGCCTTCACCACCATCACACACGCCGTCATTTTCATACTACTACATCCTTTTCATTGCCACAGTGGATGAAGTGTCTTGCCCAAGAAGACGGTGGCCTTCATTGATTGATTTGAGTATTGAGTGAGGTCTAATGTTGTCAATGCAATGTTTGCGATTGTAAGGTCAAACAAACCCAATGGGAAACAAAAAGACAGCGAATGGTGGAATGGCAATGGGTACACTGTCGTTGTGTCACTGGGCAAGACACTTAACCCACATTGCCTATGAATGTATGTGGTTGTGTGATTGGTGTTTGGTGGTGGTCAGAGGGGCCGTAGGCGCAGACTGGCAGCCACGCCTCTGTCAGTGTTCCCCAGGGCAGCTGTGGCTACATAAGTTGCTTACCACCACCGGGTGTGAATGAGTAGTGAATGATAATGATAATGTAATATGTAAAGCGTTTTTGAGTATTAAGAAAATCGATATATAAAACCGATGCATCAGTATTATTAAATTGTGGCCTGCTGCTAGTCATAAAATGTTCTGGTTTATGGCTTCGGGCACTTGTTTTGACAGTTTAAAGTTAGTGTCGTTATAGATTGTTTTTATACTATATCTGATACTATATGGAGGGGCATAGCATCAGGTAGTGTAGCCAGGGCAGCTGCACTGGGGCCCAGGTGATGAAAGGGCCCCAAGCTAAAACCAAATCCTGAATGTTAACACGGATACCACATAAGTCTTTTGTAACTGAAAACATATTACGACGTCACTTACCGTTTGTGATCAATTTTGCACCCCCTGTAGAAAAATCTGCTGAAGTCGGGGTCATAGGAGGCTCTGTGAGAGAGAACAGCGTGTTTTAGCCTGAGCTGCAGTCACACACTGTACTGCTGTGCCGTCTGCAGCTTCAAATCTAATCACCGGAGACATCTTAGAGGATATACATGTTTGACTGGTGTATTCTGCTGTCATTAAAGTTAACAAGCCAGGCCAGTCAGGCTAATTTCAGGTGCTGCCATCATGTGAGCTGAACAACACTACCTCCTACTCTTTCGTTACACAAGATGTTGACCCAAATCATCAAAAAGAAGACAGGGGGGTGGGAGTGTGCACCATCAGAGGAAAATATGTGATATGTAATAACGATGAAGAATGAACACATGAACTGGTGACATTTGGGTGTGCTTAATAAGGACAATAAGTCATTACTACTGGAAGACTTACAAAATATTGAATCAAGTCTACATTTAGGACTAAACAGGATTATATACTGTAAAAGAACTAAACAGCCTGGTAACTTAAAGGGGAATAGACCATACCACAATTTACTGATGTACAATTTACAGATGTAAATCTATCTATCTCAGGTGGAACCCTGAAACATTATTAAGATACTTATTTTTGAGTTACAGGTATTGCATAAATTGTGATAATTCAATTGTTCAAAAGCCAATATCAAGCTCATGTGCATGTCAGTTAAAAGTAAGAGGATCTGACGGACAGGAGGTAAGGTGGACTGTGCAGCAGCAACAAGTAATGATTGAGTCCAATCAAACCTATTGAGACAAAGTGGCAGATAAACATGCAGTGGGTTAGTGCATATGTAATGATCATCCATCTCACAGAAATGTACATTCCAGAAATTTGCCCCAAAATCTGTGTTGTGACCAAATACTATTTCTGTTGTTATTGAATATCACCAGTCAGAT
Source organism: Philypnodon macrostomus (assembly GCA_036025475.1). Taxonomy (NCBI): domain Eukaryota; kingdom Metazoa; phylum Chordata; class Actinopteri; order Gobiiformes; family Eleotridae; genus Philypnodon; species Philypnodon macrostomus. The sequence goes on along the minus strand of JAVQKC010108889.1, from coordinate 19,215 downwards.
TGTGATCATTCAACATATTAATTGTATATTGCATGCATTTCTAATGTTGTGCAGCCCTACAGTAGCCTGATTAAATGAAGCCCATTGTAGTAGATGAATGTTGAACGTACTGATGACTGGATTGTTCATGGTGTGCAGAGAAGAGTCTTCCTCCTCACAGCTCTGTTCTCTTAAATTCCTTTTGAAATCAGAGCTAAATTTAGACCACAGCACCCCTCCCCCTCTTTGGAGAGCTATCAGAGCTACAGCAGTCACTGATAGGCTAACGTTTTTTTGATGTGCACATGCAGTCCACCACGCAGACACACACAGATTAACGTTAGTGGCTCTAAGTGGGAGGGAGGGCACAGTGACTGCGTGTATATGCAGATATGTGGGGTCTGTGATTGACAAAATGTTCTGTGAAGTAGAGCTCCATGATACATCACAGATGGATATCATATTGATGAATAATAATTGCTACTGTAAATATTACTTACTAAGGTTGTTGTCTTCATCTGACAGAAATGTACACTAAAAATGATCTGATAAAAACAGTGTTGTGACCAAACAAAAATATTAGTTGGAGTCAGTCCTCAGTTTTGTCAGTGCTATAGTCCTGGTTTGGTTGCTGGTCTAGCCCTATTTTAGTCCTGGTTTGGTCATGAGGACTAAATCCAGTGTCTTCTATTTCTATTAATACATTTCACATCCTTAAATTAAATGTCATTCTCATTACTATGTTAAAACATATTCTTATGTTGTGCAGTCCTAGCATAATGCTCTTTATTTAACCTGCTGTATGTGTGTGTCTGTTCTCAGGGCTGCCTCCTAAAGCACAAGGGGCTCTGTAATGATCCCTTCATTCATCAGATGAACCAGCTCAACTCCATGAAACCCTCCCTGCCTCCCACTCCACAAAGGTACATCACACACATCTGCCTGGTGGACATGGTGTGAAGCAGGCTGTCTGTCCTCAGGTGAACCTGGGCTGACCTATAAGGCCTAGGCCTGGAAGATGATTTAGGCACCAGGCTGCCCAGAGACTTTGTTTGTCATAGATGTTCACCACAATTCTCAGGCATATAAACATGACAGCTACAGTTTTCTATAATAACAACAATAGCTTTCTGAGACACCTAAAGTGCTTTACATCTTAAAGTATTATTTGTTCACTCCACATTTACTGGTGGTTTTAAACTACTGACACATTTGTATATACAGAACAGTAGACACGATGAGTCTTGCCAAAGGACACATTGGGCCATATGCACTGGTTGTAGCAGGAATTAAACTATCAACCAAGTTATGAGGAATGTACATTTGCACATTGGCCAAAAATAAATATAGTAAACTTTTTGTCTAAAAGCATCATTTTATTGTGTTGTTTCAGTATCAATAAATAAATTTAGTAAACAACAACAATAACATAACAAAATCTCCTGGTGGTATTTGAACCCCAACTGACACATAGCTTTGGAAATATCTAAATATTATTATAGATATTATTTATGAACCAATAACAATAATGAAATAAGATAATACTTTAGTGTGCGCTAGAGCTACTATCACAAACTGATTGCACCTTTTCGAGCACCTTCTAAGCATCCCAGTAACTTGGCTTTATGCTCATTTGCAGCAGTGACAGCCCATTCCTACATGACCCAGTCTCCTGGCAACCAAGCACCAATCAGCACGCAGGAGCTCTCTCTGTAGTAACCACGGTGTGGGGCGTGACCAATCCCACACACGGCCAGGTAACACATGACCCAGTATCTTGGGACATTTTACTTAGCTTTTTGTGTGCACTGCAGCAGCACAAAGCCACAAAGCCAAGCCTATTGGGTTCATTTGTAAAAAAGAAAACCATTCTATTGATTTATGAGAGCCTTAAAAAAAGCAAATACATTGAAGTACATTGTGTATGTTGATTTCACACTGCATTCATATACCTAGGACTAGACTTTAATTGATGTTTTTTCTATTTCCTCTCCTCTCTCCATTGCTAATACCTAAAGCTGGCATTGTTTACACAGATAGACTGTACTATATAGTTTGAGTGAAGTAGGATTCACTTTATAGGCCATAGTCTCATGACTTGTGCTCAGGGCGTTAATGTGACTAATCATATGAAACTATGAACTGCTCTTAATTCACACACCTACACATTACTGTAACTAGTAACACAAGCCAGTAGTGTTATAAATACACTCAGTATATATTTTTTTCGGCAGTAATTAAATGCTTTGTTAAACATACAGTGCCCTCCAGAATTATTGGCACCCTTGGTAAAAATGACCAAAAAAGCTTGTGAAAAATGTTTTTTTTTTTAGGTTTTTAATTAAAAATTTAAAATACTCGTGGTGTACTAAAAAATCAGCTGAAATAAATTTTTAAAATATTTTGTTAATTTGAATCAATAGGGATGCCAATAATTGTGTTTCACAAAATCAAGCAATGGGGTGGTTTCTTTTTTATTTGTGAGCAGAATATTTTTCTAAATATGTCAAATGTGTAAAATTTCAAAAGGATAAACATTAAAAAGATTTTTTACAGTCTTGTAAAGTCAAGGGTGCCAATAATTCTGCAGTGCACTGTATTATAATTCTTATGAATTGAATACATGATGCTTCAACTTAATAACTTCCAAATACTCTTTTGTCAATGTTATTTTAGGTACTTTATGCACCCATGGGTCCGGGTGAGAACTCCAGTGGTCACATGATGCCTGGTGGGAGTCCTGGTATGGGTCCTGGGATGGGCTCTCAGTTTATGGGTCAGCAGTCATACAATGATGCTGTCTCTAAAGGCTATGGCCAACCTGTGATGTACGGACGACCTGGTACAGCCTACAACCCACCGGCCTATGGTGGAAGGTACTTACTGTATATCTCAAAGTACAGCACTGGTCACAACATGCATTCACATGGACCACTGTCAGCATACATTAGGGCTGCACAATATATTTTGCAAAAGTATTAAGAAGCCATTGAGGGTATCCAAATATCCAACAAAAGGAAATTATTATGATATATAATATTTAACAGAGTTATTGCATATCACATGTTTATCTAAGATTGTGCTGCCCTAGCATTAGTCCTCTCACACTGTGTGTGACAGACTGTAAGCACATTCTAAAAGTATAAAGGCAGCTTCACATCCCACTCATCTTTTTGTCTTCTCCATCCTCACAGTTATTCTGGAAACAACGGAGGAGCCGGTTTAGGAGTTCGTCCTTCCTCAGACTTCACCCAGGCAGCTGCTGCAGCTGTGGCGGCTGCTGCTGCCACCGCGACTGCCACAGCTACAGCTACAGTTGCAGCCATACAGGAGAAACAGAACCAAGAACTTAACTATGGCCAGGTACATGTCCAGACACTCTCTGGGACAGACTGTAAAACACTAAGAGGTAGTGAAGGGCTTATTACAAGACTATTCTGTAAGATTATTTTTGCCCTCTTTGGTTTAATGTTGTTTCCATCTGGAAATGTACTGTTGGGTGTAGAGTAGGGGCAGGAGGAGTGTTGAGGGAGGAGTGCTGCTGACACACATTCATGACACATGCTTCCCATTAGGAGCACAGGGTTGACCCAGCTCTCTGCCAGACTATTTACTCTACACACTCTGAACTGTTGACATAGTGAAAGGGGAAGGGAAGAGAGTCAACACAGTTTTGTCTGATTTGTCTTTTATTAAAGCTTTTCAAAACACATTTATACAACTCATCAGCAAATTCTGACAATAAAACAGCTGATCATTGGAATATGTGTGTTTGTGCTTGTTCATACATAATTGCATGAGTGGTTTTAGTTGTATTAGTCCTCAGCAGTTTTGGGAGTGTAATTGAGTATGGTTTTGTCCCTGCATTCAGACTTCTTTTTCCTTCCAGATGGGTGGAGCATCCTCTTATAGCACCCAGTTCCTGTCTCATTCCGGGCCACGTGGTCCACCCGGGATGAATCCTGGTGGAATGGGACCTTCCAGACATGGACATCCACCATCTGGGGGCTTGTATCCCTCTCACCACCCACAGATGCAGAAGATGCCCCAGCACGGAGGCTATTCAGGGGGACCACAAGGGCTCAAAAGGCCTTTCCACTCAGAGGTCACTCTCCTTCACTATATTGCATTTTTTTGCCTGGATACAACATAAAAGGCTTTCAATATACACAATGTAATATTTGATACATTTTTAAAATTTTTACTCCAGGGTTTCCCAGGTCAGCAGTATGGCTCCGGAGGTATGCCTGCGTACCCTAACCAGCCGCTGCAGTATCCCACTGGTCCTCAGCAGAGATGCCCCCCCTCCCCGTCCTACCCCTCCAGTCGCCTGCCTCTCATAGGGCAGTATAACTCTGGCTCACACAACCCAGGACAGTTCCCCCCCGGGGCCATCCAGCAGAACCCTCAGCAGTACTATAAGGTCAGCATTTCTGACTTTTACTTTCATTGGGCTTTTTCAGCAGTTTATATTTAAAAAGAGTCAGTAGTCATTTGTTTACATCTTGCAGTCTGAGCCATTTAATGGTCAAAGCAACCACCCATCTGGCGGCACAGGAGGATATAATGCTTTTACCCAGGCTGCAGTCAACGGGGTAAAACTTTGATTAAACTATCTAACGATTTAAAATCTAAAATTATGAAAGTGTAAAATTTCAAGCTCTTCATTCACACCTTACAGCCAGGAAGGGGTGCAGTGATGCCGGGATATCCCAACTCACCTATGGGGGGAAATCCAACCCCACCCATGACCCCAGGAACCACTATGCCTCCTTATCTGTCTCCAGGCCAGGACACTAAACCTCCCTACCTCCCCCCGGATACTAAACCCACCATCACGTCCCAGCAGATCTCTACAGGTAAAATGTATCTTCTAATCTTCTAATACATCCATTAGGAATTATTTAACTATAAAGATTTGTTCTGTGTAGGAAACCCCAGTGATGACCTGCGTCTGACCTTTCCCGTACGAGATGGGATCGTATTGGAACCCTTCAGACTGGAGCACAACCTGGCTGTCAGTAACCATGCTTTTCAGCTCCGAGACTCTGTTTACAAAACTCTCATGCTGAGGTAAGAAGCCTGCCTTGTTAATTGTAAGAGCTGCATTTTATGAAAGAAGAAAGGCCAAATGAATATACGGTACTGTGTAGGGTACATGAAATAACTTCAACAACATTTACTGATCAATTAATTGAGTTGAATTGAGTTGATGATTTATTTTGCTGTGGTGAATGTTATGCATACCATAGATTATCAGCCCTTGTGACTGAGTCAATATTTTCTACCAATTGTTTGTTGCCCCACCCAGTCTCTGACAGTTGTGTTCTATCGCCCCCTTTAGACCAGACCTGGAGTTACAGTTTAAATGCTACCATCATGAAGACAGACAGATGAACACTAACTGGCCTGCGTCTGTACAAGTACGAACCTAACCTTTGTTTTCAACTGAACTCTTGTGAAAGACTTTAGACTTATTTTATCTTGTTCTTTACATTACCCAAGGTCAGTGTCAATGCCACTCCTTTGTCAATTGAAAGGGGGGATAACAAAACGTCCCACAAGCCTCTGTATCTAAAACAAGTGTGTCAGCCTGGACGCAACACGGTGCAGATCACTGTGACGGCCTGCTGCTGTGTGAGTATCCATGAGAAATATACAATACATAAATCTACACAAGAACGTAGTCGAAATCATGTTCCTTTTCTGTTTTCCAGTCCCACCTGTTTGTGCTGCAGCTGGTTCACCGGCCGTCTGTTAGGTCGGTCCTACAGGGTCTCATGAAGAAGAGACTGCTGCCCGCCGAGCACTGCATCACTAAAAGTAGATATCTCACATCAAATACTACAGTTTGGTGTAACCGAAGAGTGGTTTTATTTATACATTTTACATTTCAGTCAAAAGGAATTTCAGCTCTGGGACGATCCCTGGCACTCCTGGACTAAACGGGGAGGACGGAGTAGAACAAACTGCGATTAAAGTGTCTCTAAAATGTCCCATCACATTCAGGCGGATCCAGCTGCCTGCCCGAGGCCATGACTGCAGGCACATACAGGTAAGGTTCAGGCTTAAAAACACTTAAAAACACTTGTTTAAACTTGATTCCTACCAAAGAGAACTTTTATTTCTTTTTCCTCTAGTGTTTTGATTTAGAGTCATATCTGCAGCTAAATTGTGAAAGAGGAACATGGAGATGTCCTGTGTGCAAGTATGTCCTTCAAAGATACAGTAGTCACATTAGTTGGATACATAAAATAACTTCATAATGTCATACAAAACATTCATACCTCACATGTCATTTATTTGCTTTGAATGTTTTATGTTCACAGTAAAACTGCATTGCTGGAAGGACTGGAAGTTGACCAGTACATGCTGGGGATCCTTGTGTACATCCAAAAGTAAGTGGTGATATCTAAGAGGTGATTCTTTATAGAGTCATATGTATCATTAGTTTTTCTTCTTCCTCCTCAGCTCAGACTATGAGGAGATCACCATAGACCCAGTGTGTGGTTGGAGGCCTGTTCCTGTTAAACCAGATCTGCACATAAAGGAGGAGCCTGATGGTCCGGTGTTGAAGCGCTGTCGTACAGTCAGTCCCAGTCACATGGTTCTACCTAACGTCATGGAGATGATTGCTGCTCTGGGCCCTGCATCCTCTCCATACCAGACTCTACCAGCAGGAGGCAGGAACACCCCTGACTACAACAGGCCGGGTAAGAGCATTGCCTATGAATTATTAATGGAATGGATGAGCTGGCACACTGTGCATGCCCACAGCTGCTGCTCATATTGTATCTATTTGATCTTGTTTATAGGCTGTATTATAATTTTGAGTTTTCAAAAAAATTCATAAAGTGAATTGGATTAACCTTTTACCATAAAACCCCACTGGACCCAGGACTCCCCTGTAGAAGAGACTTTTCTGGGTAAATAAATAAATAACACATACATCAGAGGAGCACTCCTCCTTTAGAAGGAGATGGCCCAGAATAAAGTCAATCTAAAACACAGTGAGTCCCACCTCAGTGTAAGGACTACTGGTGCCCACCCCCATCTGCACAGGCATTATTTATCTATACTGCACTCTCTTATGTAATATTCCTGCCTGCTTTCCATTAGCTGCTTTATAGTGACATTTGTATTGTTTTGATGCTGCAGCGAGTCAAGGGTTTTCCAACCAACCAGGATTCACAGACTTCCCCAACACACCCGGAACCCCGACTCTAGGAGAGTACCCTCCATCAGGACCACCCCCCTCCCTGTCCTATCCTCCTGACCCGGTAAACACATGAACACACAAACGTACTGTACATTCACTGTAGCTTTCTTTTTTATATTGCTTTAGGCCATAACACAAGCCTCATTTCTGTGTCTATGGTTGAGTAAACATCAAGGCTATGGTCAGGGCGCTCTCATGCATGACATCACTTAAATACTACATGGTAATATTATAAAGTACAAGTGGTAAGAATAAGAAGCTTTATTGTCATTGCTGCGCACATAATGTATCTGGTTCTACGAAGGATATAGTTATATTTTACACCAAGGCTTATGCAGCGCTCACTGTCTAGTCCTTCTGGTTTACATGGTTGTTGAGGAGACCAGTGCAGTACAAAGATTACTTCTGTCACAAGCACCTGTTCCTCTAATGGTTTGTAGAGTCTCTGTCACACACTTCTGTGGGCTCTTGAAAAATGAAGGGTTAAAGTTGTGGCAATGTTAACTGGTTTATTATGTTTTAACAGATATTTTCTTGCTTTATTTCTTTCTCTTGCTTCTGTCAGGCGACTCATGCTGGGCGAATCGAACACTCCCACAACATCCTGTCCCAGCACAGTGCAGGTGTCCATGGTAACCAGAGTGTAGCTGACACAGGCAGCCCTCTTCCCCAACGGCCCTCTAACGCCCAGAACCCCCGACTACAAACTGAAGGCTCCTTCGGGCTGGGCCCAGGTGCACCCGGGGGAGATGGAGCAGATCACACACTTGATGTGAGTTCACAAATACACATTGTAAATATAAATGTTTGGTCTTTGAGACATAATTTGATATTTCCTTCTATAACCAGCTTCTTCCTGAGCTGACTAACCCAGATGAGTTGCTGTCCTACCTGGGCCCCCCCGACCTTCCCAACAACAGCAGTGACGACCTCCTGTCGCTGTTCGAGAACAACTGACCTTCACATCAGCACAGCTCTGGTCTAACTGTATCAGTCTAAAAGAGCACAGCCGGGTGGATCTGTGTGATTGTGTGTGTGTGTGTACATGTGTGTGTGCGTGCGTGTGAGCAGGATAAAGAGCATGTATGTTTGTACATATGTTTTTGTGTATCTATGTCATTTGCTAATCTTCATTCAGAATGACATTTCATATTTAATATTACAGTCCGTGATGCAGTAGGCACTGACAATTCAAACCAGCAGTATAAACTATAGCACATTCAGAACCAGATGTATTTTTAATCATATTTATTTGAGTGTGAATCCAACCCTAAGATGAAAAGATGAGAACAAAAGATGAACAGTAATAAGAGATAAAAGGTCCTTCAACACTGTAAAGACTTTCACTCCGTTAACCCTTCGAAGGGTCCAGGCATTTTGTAACTGGGTACAGCTGTGTGTTGTGGCTTTTTCTGCCATTTAAAGCTGTTTTTACATTGTTAGGTTTGACATGTACAACCCATCCAGGCACGGGTTTATGTAATGTATAATCAAATGTTTTCATTAGAGAACGTGTGTGTAATCAGAGTATTATTATTGTTATTAATCTGATATGGAAATATTGCTGTAAAGTATTGGCAAACATCTGGGCTCATACAAATTGTATGTGTTACAGAAATGATCAGCTGACAATAGGCAATGCATTTTCAATTTTTCTACAAATTTCTCTGGACTGAATCTATAGGGTCCACGATTGCTTTAAGAAGGCAGCAATAAATGCTCTTTGCCAATTAAGCAAGAATATGTTGTATTGGGAATTTATGAACTATTTAAATGCAAATTTACTAAAAATCTTTTTTAAAATATGTATTGTACATATTTTGTAACACATTGAAATTTCCATTATTTTCTATTTATTTTGAAATCACATCTGTCGTTGTAATGTTACTATGTCCTTTCTTAAAATTCAGAATAAAGTTGATTTATTTGACCACATAATTGATTGTTTATATTAAATATTTTCCTCAACCTCTCGTTTTTTCTTAATCTCTACAAAAGCACAGCCCTGTGAACACTGACTAAAGTCAATTCTAGTTGATTTCTAGAGGGCTGAGTGTTTTAGTGTTGGTTAGGCATATAAATATAGAATTTCAGGTATTTTCATAATCCCTGATTAAATCTCTCTTATGATCGGTTACAGCACATAGCTCCCTTTCTAAATGCAGATGTATCCTACACAGCACACGCTCTGCCGCAGGGCCCTGTCAGTCTGCCTGGTCTCAGAACGTCAGAAGAAGACCCGCCATCTCTTTGTCCCATTGGTCCAAACAGACCTGTGGTCTCTCTCATTGGTTGTGTGGAGCCCTGCAGACGCACATAAATACAGACCTGTGCAGAGCGCTGTTGCACGGGCTGTCATCGGTCTTTTTATCTCCGACATATCACACGCGCTCGTCAACATGGGAAACCCTCGAGTTTATTTTGATATCACAATCGATGGCTCCAACGCGGGCAGGATTATAATGGAGGTAAGGCCATTTCGTCGCGTGTATAGCCTATTATGCAAATATAATAGACATTTATGCATTAAGCGAGTCAGTGTTTTGGTCATTTGGATGGTTAGGGTTTATTTTCTAAAGATAATTTTGTATTGAACAGTGTACAGGTTTAAAAAGAGTATTTTGTGTGACAGTACTTTGCTGGGAACGCCCATAGCTGCTGTGAACTACATAGGCTGTAGCTAGTAGACAGCACAGAGGAGGCTAGATTCTTTTCATATCAAGTGGTATTTTTGTATTATTATGGTTATTGTATAGTGCATTCACATACACACCTGTACAAATAGTACTTTACTTCATCATAGGCTCACAAGATGTCACTCTTTTTCAGCTGCGTGCGGATGTAGTCCCAAAGACAGCAGGTAAGGCCTAAAAACACTGTTTACGCTTTTATTTTGTAATATTGTTTTCACATTCTAGAGTTTCATGGTGGAGGGCAGTAGTCATTACCACTCAATATGTTAGGGTCAGAAGATGCACACGTTTTGTTCGTGATTGGATCCAGAGTATTGCTATATTTAGATCATGCCAGCAATATCACAAATGCATGGCTATGTGAAAAATACTTTCAGTTCTGATGTTTTGTTCTGACAGAGGAGACTTTTTAGTTTTTTATCCATAGGCCCAATAATCGTAAGGTATTAACCATAAGAGAACACACTGGCATATTGACATTTTAACAGCTTGCCACAATTTTACTATATGGGCCCCGTGAGTGTCATCCTGCATGTGATATGAGATTGAAATCTAAATTCTTGACTGTGAAGCACCCTACTAGGCTACCCTGAGTTTAGTTACTTTCAACAAACGTCTGCGGTTTACATTGTATCACATTTGAACAACAGGCCTATTTATTTCCACAGTGAGAAGCTGAAAAAACCTGGCCCTGCAGCCTAGAGAGAGTGATGATGTTGTCCTACATTGCCTTTGTTAGCTCTGACCTCATTTAGTCTGAGCACATAATGGCCCACATGGCTCCCCTCTGCACACACTTCCACATAAGCTCCTTGAGTGGATTCTCTTGTACGGTGCACTTGCTTGTGATTCTCAGTGTTGTGACTCTACCTTACAGAAAACTTCCGGGCCCTTTGCACTGGAGAGAAGGGGTTCGGCTACAAGGGCTCCTCGTTCCATCGCGTCATCCCTAAGTTCATGTGTCAGGTGGGTAGGCAAGCAAGCAGTGTCTTTGGCTGTATTTTATGGGTGCAACAAAACCAATTAGAGCAGCATTGCGGGCTTTTAAGAATATTATCTATTGATATATTTTCATTGAGATTCGATGAGTAGAAACAGAGCTGTATGTTGTTTTTTGTAAATAAGAGTAGACTAGATGTAGAAGGCTTGTTGATCTGTCTGTGCTCCCTGGATTGGGAGGGGCTAGGGAGATGGGAGGGGCTAAGGAGGAACCATGCGCCTGGAGCTCACACAAATGAATGAACCGGGGATATTTTCGATGAGGGAACAACAAAATGTAACAGCTCAAACAAAGTCAAGTGTGCGTGATATAGACCCTTTAATTTGATCATTCTTTTTTATCTTAAGAATTCTTACATTTGGGTAAAAACGTGGGATGTTTTGTAGTTCACATATAAATTGGTTACCATTTATTTATCATTAGGTAATATTATAACATATAAGTATAATCCAGCTAGAGACTTATTAGTTATTAGTCCTACTTTGTTTAATATAATTCTATCTGCTTCTCACACCATGCTGTTTTTAGGGGGGTGACTTCACCAACCACAACGGGACCGGTGGAAAATCCATTTATGGAGAGAAGTTTGCTGACGAGAACTTCCAGCTCAAGCACACAGGCATGGGCTGTCTGTCTATGGCCAACGCTGGACCCAACACCAACGGATCCCAATTCTTCATCTGTACTGCTTCCACTGACTGGTACATGCACATAACACTGCATTTACATGCTTTGAGTAACTTCTGCTAAAAACCATGACAAACCAGGACCAAACCAGGGCTAAACCAGGCCAAAACTAGAACCAAACCAAGACTGGGCCTGATTTAACTCAGTCCGTAGAGCGTGTGGCCCATAGTCAGAGGTTGAATTGCTCGCCCCGGCATCGTGAGTTTGAATCAGGCTCATGACAGCTTGCCAAATGTCACAGGCTCAACAGCCCTTTTAATCACAGTATAGTTACATTTTAATGTCTTATGATATTATAACGAGGAAAAAATATCAGACAAATACTTTTTTTTAGACTTTGAGCCAGCGTAGGCTCTTCTGTTGATGTTGAAACACTAGTACGCTAACTTGTGTCGCCGTGACTGAGATGAACTCCCATTCAAAATCTGAAGCTGGTATCAGACACTGCTGTTCATACTAACTGCTCGGTGTGTTTTGCAGGCTAAACGGGAAGCACGTGGTGTTCGGCACTGTTGTCGAGGGGATTGATGTTGTCAAGGCAATGGAGAAGCAAGGGACAAAGAGTGGCAGTCCTAAAGCTAAAGTGGCTATTGCTGACTGCGGTGAACTAAAGTAGGGTTATGTGTGTAGGCTATGTCAAATCAAAAGTACTTCTATCAACAGCGATGTCCTACTTTACCTGTATGAGTTTCATCTATTTGCAATGGGTTGTGTTCACGTGACGTTACAACCATAGAGATGACTAGAAGATTAGAGGGGATATGCTAATGGTAAACAGTGCTGAGGAGGCCATCTTACAACTGTGAACATTCTGCTTAATGCCTTAAAGAACCATGGAAGCTGGGCCTACAGGTAGTTAAGAATGTTGATGGTCACCTGAATGAATGGAATTATTTGAAATTTGCCCTACCTGATATTTTGTCTTTGTAATAAAGTAAAAAATGCTTGTTCAGTCAATAGTACAGCACGACAGAAATCATCTGTGAAAAAAATGAGACTTTGTGGACCACTGTGGGCTGTATTATAAGGATTTATATTTTAGAATGAGGGAAGGAACTGTTTAACAATCAAACATGCTGTGCTTATTGGAAGATACATCCATTATCTATCCACAACCAAATCCAGAACCAAAATGGATCAGGAAAAATGTAAGGTGGGGCTGATGAAGGTTAAACCAGTTAGCATTAGCATTAGCCCACAGTTGTAAGCTGATTGGCTAAGACAGTGGTTATCATGTCCTCTCTGTGTTCTAGAGCCAAGCAAATTTGACCAATTACGCCTGTACCAGTTAACACTGTTTAGTTGTAAATAAAGAGACCTAAACACAATCAAATGAAATATAAGGGAATTCTCTGTTTGGCTATAGTGCTTGAAAATAGTATCTAGCATATATATATAATATTACTGGTCTGTGCTTCCAGCTGTGTAAAATGTTTTATCGTGAACACAACCTATTGGAAAACACAAACGACTTCCAATTTTTTTCCCTTGATAATGTGTCTGTTGTGGTATTCATTGTTTAATATTTTGTATTTCTTATGCTATGTCCAACAAAAGTTATATTTGTTAACCCCGAAAAAAATATGTAAATAAAAAAATCTATGTACAATATTTAGTGTTTTTGTCCATTATATCCACATATAAAAATTACATAACGTTTTATGCCATCTAGTGGTGAGGTTTTGACCAGCATCTATTGTGCATACACGTTTCATCCTTCAGCGTGTGCTAAAAATACCCCAGACAAACCATTGTTAAAGGCAACAACAGAACCATATATATATATATATTTTATTTTAGACAAAGTACAGATTTTATCAATCAATTAAAAGTACATTGATTAAGGCATCAGCATCCCCTTTGCCAGGTTTTATCACAACAACAAACCACAAAGAGAGTGATAGAAAAATAAATAAAAAATAACCCTTTACGATAGAAATATTTCTGTAACAAAACAACTAAAAGTACTACTACGCTATAATATAAACATTGGACCCACGGCTGACCACATCACAGTAAGACCACCAGTACAAAACACAGTGATGCAACATGGGAAATGAAGTCTGTTTGTGGCACACGACGTAAACAAGTGACTACACTGTGACAATAGCTTCAAAATGTGCTTGGCAACTATGACTTGGAGAGATGGGTACAGCTAAGCCTTTGTGTTCAAATGGTGTGAATTTAGCACAGACAGTGTTAAAAAGTGACAGTTGAGGTAATAAATAAATAATACGTACGGTTAGTTAAAAGCTGGTTTAGATTTGCGTCACTGGCGATATGAAACATTAGTCTGACTTAAAAACCTCTATAGAACACGTCCAGGCAGTTAGTAGCTTTTGCAATGGCACATTTGTGATATCCTTCTGGTAATACACTTGCATTGGCCAGTTGCTTTGTCATTGTTCATACTAAACAGTCAGAAACACCAGATTTAAAATTACATAATAGCTTTGTCAGTTAGATGTATGAAGTGGACTTGATAAATGATGACAAACAGAGCAAGGGCTGAGAATATAAAGGTCATCATTGTAGAGATTTTGAGCATGATTCAGTAAAAAGTGCTTATTTTGCTCACTTTTCACTTAACAATGGCAGGAAAAATTGGCACCAAAATTGCATACATAACTATTACTCCGAAAGAAAAATATTTTTTAATTGCAGGTCTGATTAAGTTGCGTATTTTATTACATTTTTCTTGGTGAAATGTTACTCACGACCTTTACATTTTCAGCCCATTAAGGAACAACCAATTACCCCCAAAATACACATATCATTTCATTACTGTTTACTGTTGAAAAGGCTACATACAAGATGCTGCTCGAAAACTGGGTGACCATGCATAATTGTAGGTGTAGTATAGTGATTTATGTAAGTTATGTTCACTCAAAATGTTCTCTTCCCAGTGCTGTAAGAAAGTTATTAACACATTCACAAGTATTTTGGCCACGTTTTTTAGTCAAAAGTGACGTTAGAATCTTGAGATGGACACTTTTGAGGGCCTATACTACTTCAAGTCATATCACCAAATGCATTAATTCAATATAGGGGTGGGTAATATGGTAAAAATATAATATAACAATTTTATAAATTAAGATCACGATTGTGTACATCCAAGCCATCCAGTATTCATCATAATACTATCTAATTTTTTTAATAACTCGAGCACTGGCATTGCTAGTAAAAATGACGGTGAAGAGCAGAGCATAAATGAATGCACTGTATCGCGATTCAATGATCTTCCTAGATTAGGCTGATTCTCATAACTTCATATCACGATTAGATTTTTATCACCATATCTCCCACTATAAATTCAATAATAGCTTATCTGGTAAAAACTTGGTGAACAAATCCCAGTTCTGCTACTAATATGTTTTCTAAAAACAAAAATCACACATTAAAGCACCAGACTATTCAAATGAATGGATCATTTTAGAGTTAAATATCAGTGCATTGTAACTACTCTGCCTTAAATTGTGTATATATTTTAGAATCATATCAAATATACCCAAATCTTATTATGTAAAAGGTTGAAAATGTAATCTGCACTTGAATGGTAGAAAAATATTCCATCCATTATGTCTAATTTTTCTGGGAAAGTGAAGTTGATTGATTGGCCCCTGACACTCCCCTGTGCCTCTTCAGATGGTCCCTTTAGTGAAGCTAGCTGCTCACGTGTACAATAAGACCATAGACTCTCAGCTCTGAGGGGAGGTCTTGCGGCTTTCTCTCAGGATGCTGTCCAGCCCGTTGAGCTGACGGAGGAAGCCTCTGTTGGGGATGACCCCTCTGTGGTCCTTCACAGTCCTTATGGCCTCCACCAAGGTCAGGTTCTGTCTGATCATCAGGTAGGCCAGCACCAGAGTGGCTGAGCGGCTGACTCCCACAGTGCAGTGGACTAGCACCTTGCCTAAAGAAACACAAAAACAGCTTTTGAAATTCAACTGTGTCCGTACCTAAAGCATGTGCATAAAAATAATATTTTTAACTAACTTGCAATATTAGTGCAATATTTTGAGGAGTGAGCAGTATAACCCCAGTGCCCTTCTTCGGGTTTTTAGATTGTCTATGTTTTATTTATGTATCATATTAATTGAATTATAATGTGTTGTCTCTTTTATTGTTTTATGGAGTTTCATTTCAATGTGCTCTATGTTAGGGTGTGTACTCTGCACATCTAGGAAGACAGCAGGTGTGTTGGAGGAATGCATGAATGTGGAGTGAATGAATTATGGACTTAAATGTAAGCCAATAGAACACATGAGTATGGTATCTCAAAATGAGACTTTCCAAACTAAACTGGGTCTAAACAAGGACAGTACAGGTCAAAAATGTGGAATATGATAGTATGATAAGTGGTGATGCCAAGACTAACATGTCTGAAATAACTCATTCACTAAGGCAGCTCATTTCCACAAATCACTGGCAAAATTGAAGCAACAGGCCTACGTGTAATTTCTGACATTTCAGCCAAATCAGTGAATTATTTTTCTAGTGAAGTTGCTACAGATGCCATTCTTTGGATCCAGACAGTGATCCAGATCACTCCCAAAATCAACCTGACCTTCCCTGAAAATTTCATCCCAATCTATTCAATCATTTTTTGTTGCTAACAGACAAATACACACACAGACAGACAAAAGCTACCGAAAACATTACCTCCTTGGCAGGGGTAATTTCATCAACACTTGAACTAACTGCAAAAAACTCCCTGTACCACCAGTGATACCCCTACCAGAGTTTGAGAACCGCTGGAATAGACAGAACCTACCCCCACTTGTGAGGGCTTTGTGAATGAACTCAGCTGCTGGATAGAAGTTGACGCTCATGTCGAAGGTGGGCGAGTCGTGAGCCTCGATGCCGTGATAGGTGATGTTCATTCCAGCGTAGTACTCCGCTCCTCCTCGCCACTTGCTCTGGGCACAGTTCAGGATGTGTGTGATGCCAAGTTTGGCCAGCTCTCTGCGGTCTGAGGCGATGTCTCTGGGGAGGGATGGGACATTGGTTTTTCATTTCTTTAAAGCACACACTGCCTGATACTTTGTACCACTTTCTCACACATAAAGCACACATTGCCTTATTCTGTGTGCCTGATCCTTCTCCCCTCTGCCTCTGACGCTCGTCCTAAACCCCTCCCACTTTCTCACGTGTAAAGCACACACTGCCTCGTACGCATTCACAAATTAGAAAGTGTGAGAATAACAAGCAGAGGTCTAAAGCTTTTAAAACTTTTAACAAAAAATGTAATTGCTGCTAATTGAAATAAAACAGATATTAGTCCTGGATAGATGGATGTATTGACCAATCAGAGTGGTCCTGTCCTGTGTAAGCCGAGTGATTGGTTTACAGATTATTTAAAATAAATACCCTTACAATAAAGACCACATGCTGCACAATTGACAGAGTAATTATTTTTGCCCAATTACAAGGAAAGAAAATCGGATAGTACCACTTTTAATATATCCTGAGTCAGCGGCGTAATGTTGCAATGAGGGGCCCCAGTGCTAATTGTCAGAATGGGCCCCCCAGAATTGATATATTTCAGCAAATTTATATTGGTGAGAATGTGATTTAACTTAATTAACTATCAAAAGACAGAAGAAAGGCTACACTTATATAAGCTACAGAATCTAAATATTGTGTGAATTTTTAGACAAAAACTACAATCAAATATCAATGCGCTCTACACCCCCCTATGATATGAATATTCAAAGCCATGATAATGTCCTTACGGGGCCCGTCCACCTCTTAGACCCCAGCGCAGTTCCCCTGGCTGCACTACCTAATGTTACGCCCCTGTCCTGAGTGAACATCAAAACAGTTTAAACATCACTCACTGGTCTCCTATGTAGAGTCTTGGCCACACTTCGTCCGCATGGTTACACGCGGTTTTGCCCGTGTACAGCAGCCTCTCCAGCTCGGACACAGACAGGACAGGAGACGAGCGCCCGGACTCTTTTCTGCTGGGGGATCGGGAGCTGCTCCTTGACCGAGAAAACCGGGACATAAACGCCATTTATTCTGAAAAATACATGCCAGACAATAAAAACATGAACATTTTATGACAGACTACAATATAAAGATGTGCAGCCTGGTTTACTCTGTGTCTAACGACTTCACCAACATGTGGGGTGATGTCTTTATCAGCCAGAAAGGTGGAAAAAACTCTCTCACCTTGTGTATATCTGATCTCCCGAGCCTGTGTTTTGCTACAGTTAAATGCCCACTTGTTCCTTCGCCATGATGACTACTCGGTGTGGGAGGATGAGGCAGCAGACATCTGCACCTCCTCCATCCAGCGGCTCACCATCTTCTCTACAACATCTCTCCTTCATCCATGCGTACGTGACGGCGGCGCAAACATGGCTGCTGCTTCACTACCACACGGCTATTTCACACACTAACAACGAGAAGTGGGGGATTTTAGTTTGGTATCAAAAAATATTACTTAAAAAAAACAAACACTTTATACACCATTTATTGATATTTTGTAATTGGCTCAAGATTGCGCGCATATGGCATTTGCTTTTGTCTCCATCTGTTGGTTAAATATAGCATAGCATTTTGGTTTTACCCAACGTAACAAATACCTATTAGTCGACTCGGCTACATTGAATACGTGCAGTGATAAGACTACATATCAATGGGCAGCGTTACCAAAATACACGTACAGAACAAACCCTACACTGGTTTTGCTGCTATGTGGGATTACCTTATCAAGATACAGAAACACCACAATACAGTAGGTGGCGCCAGTTTTTTTCCCAGAAAAAAACACGAAGAAGATTAAAGCTGTTGGTGACGCGCAAAACGTGCGACCCACGTGTTTACTTTCAGCTGGAGAAATGGCAGAAGAGAGGCTACAGTTTCACGAGATGGGGTTAGATGACCGACTTTTGAAGGTATGAGCTGAATGACACTAGTCTGAACAATCAGACAAGTTACGGGGAATGGCAGAAAGCGGGGTATAGTTTAAATTGAAACACGTGGGGAGGGGTAGCTCAAGACAATGTGGTGTTTTTCTTCTCAAGAGTCTTTCCATGTTTGTGTGTTGATGCAGGCGGTCGCAGACCTCGGCTGGTCTCAGCCCACCCTGATCCAGGAGAAGGCTATTCCTCTGGCGCTAGAAGGAAAGGACCTTTTGGCTCGAGCTCGAACTGGTTCTGGAAAAACTGCTGCTTACGCTATACCAGTCATACAGCGTCTGCTGGACTCCAAACAGGTAGAGGGTGGGACACGCCTGATCGGATCAATGTTTTTAGACTATAGCTCTACCCAATGTTCTTAACCTTTGTGTTCTCATGATGACTGTGGTTGTGTTTAGACTGTCCGAGAGCAGGATGTCAGAGCACTGATTCTGGTGCCAACCAAAGAGCTGGGTCAGCAGGTCCAGACCATGATCCGACAGTTAACAGCCTACTGCTCCAGAGACATCCGAGTCGCTGATATCTCTGTGAAGACTGACCTGTCAGCTCAGAGGTCTGTCTGTTCATAAAGACATATACACACATATATACAGTACAGACCAAAAGTTTGGACACACCTTCTCATTCAATGAGTTTCCTTTCTTTTCATGACTATTGACATTGTAGATTCACACTGAAGGCATCAAATCTATGAATTAACACATGTGGAAA